>UZAN01042490.1:10510-32844 GCA_900618425.1 Echinostoma caproni | reverse complement strand
CTTTCGTAAACATCACATCTATTTTAAACAGTTACTACGTAAGATGATTTTGATTTCGGTCATATACGCATGATCAGCAGTCGCGGTGATTATTGAGCGAGCGAAACGCAAGCACACGGAAGCGGCATTTCAAAAGTCCAATCGGTCATTATTGACTGAGTAAGCGACGTCCGGGTAACCAATCTCTTCCCATCGGACCAGTTCCCATGTGCGTGACACAAACAATTCATTCATTTACCAAACTACAGTTGAATTGGACGGCAGCCGGCTGTTTCGTGCAAAGTTTGATTTACTTTGCTGCTACACTACTGAAAAGATCTTAGTCAAACTGGAACTCGTTCGAACCTTTAATGCCTCCTTTAAAATAAGTCATGCAATATCATTTGGTGTAATTCTGGTTTGGATGTTTCATGAGAATAGGCATTTTTGTCAAAACTGATGAATTCTCTCCTACAGTATCAAGCAGATCGTGACCAATTGGGTTAGCAATTTCGGCAGATACAATTTTTGGAGGTACCTGATCTATGGACCAACTAAACAGCACTATGTCTATCCTGGACATATACGGTACATAAATGATACAAGAACAGTTTATCCGTCAGTGCCAAAAGAAGGAAAACAACTCGATTCTAAGCCGATTTATGTGAAAGAATTGTTAGAGAAGCACTGCTCTTACTAGTGGTTTATCTGCTACCGTATCGGATCCCAAAATAATTAAGTAAATATACTGATAGCTAAACTATTTCCGTTCAGAATATGTAAGACAATAAAAGTATTGTGGGACTCTGGAGAAGAAACAGCGAGAGATCATATCCAAACTTCCTTCTATCAAACCCATTTATGTTCTTTGCTTTTTTCGTGAAATTGCATTTCACTTTTCACTGGATATACTAGGAGGTACTTGCTCAAACGCATTTGGGAATTCGCTTCGTACACGCATTGTGTATTGCGTGCGTATTGCATATCCTGGCCATACTTCAACCCGGGAACACGCGATCAATGGTTGTAGTAGAATTGATTCAGAATTGGTGTTCCAGATCACCCCATGGACAAGACGTTTCTCATCCTAACAGAAGAGACAGTGGTCAATTCTAAGGAACGTGTGACCTGCCGCAAACATGTTTGCTACCTTGGCCACAAGAAATCGCGGATAACATGGAATCACTGCAAGTTTACCTACTCTTCGTTCGTCTTTCATTTTGCGAACCCAATCACTTTTGTTTTGGTATTTTTTTCAAAACAGCACCCCTGATCAAAAAAGTGTTTTTGGTCATGGTCTATCAAAATGTCGCTTAGGATGTCCATTTTAATCCATGACCAAATGCATTTTTCTGTAACAGATGAGTGATATGCCATAAGACAAAAAATGGAACATTATTGTTTCGATTACTTGGTTACAATTTAAGAAAATCACACGAAGAGTAAGAGTTTAAAGGGAAAACTCTCGATATGCGTCAGAATAAGCGATTCCTTACTAGTTGTACCATAGGAGAGTAGATTTAATACAATAATATCTAATACTGTCATTCTTGTCATTATTTCTGTTACTGAGAAAATTGTTTGTGACTCACAATTTGGTCAGTTAATCCAGAGTTTTATTGAGACGAGTAAGTACATTTACACAGTATTCTGACAGGAAAAGTTGTTCTTATTTAAAGCGCCCAAACGATTTGCACGCAGAAAAACGCTGGCGAACGGAAATGAAGTCGACTTGGTCATGCTCATTTATTGGGATACACAAATTGATTTAAACCCGTTCGGTTGCCCCTCACATCGCCTTACATGGACCGATCAGGGCGTATTGAAGCAACGGGGAGCACATGAAAGCTGGCGTGGTAATACAGAGATGAATAATCAGTTTGGTTGTGTGAGGTGATTTTCTCAATCTACAATGCTGTGCAATGTGGTCAGCTCGGATGGTTTTGGAATGGTGTTCGGATTATAAATAAATTACGATGCAAATTGAAACAAACCTAAAACTACCATAATAAATGACAGCGAGATAAAATCCGAGATTTTTCATAATGTAAATAGTGAATAGATTGCGTGGTTGAAGGCACAGCGTCTCCCACCTAACGAGTTTAGTCGATTTGTAAAGCGATTCTTATAGGAAAATCAGGAACATTTCTCAAAGCCTTTATCAGAACCACCAGATTTGGTAATCACTTTATCATTTAAAGTCGAGTAACAAATGATGCCATCAAAAGCAGACGATATCTAATCACGTAGTTGTTGCATTAAATATCAGACATTTAGGACATAACACTAAGGATAAAACAGGCCCAGACATCACGTCAAATCACCGTCATTTCTGGAATTTTCGACTGGCAAGTCCTACTTTTGGAATACGATTTATTACGGCCTAGTTTTACTTGGTACAATCGACTGTTTCATTAATAACACTTGCATACTGCGTAGGCAATGGCTGACCGCTATGAGGACCATCGGCAGCGGTCACTGGGGTGAAAATCAGAAGAAATTGTACCGTGAAATATTCTGCTAGAGTTATTTTACAAGCAACCATTAGCTGGTTACCACAGTAAAACTTGTGAATCACAGATATTGTCTTTCGCCTTTTTCCAAAGCCTCTCTATACTAAAATGTAGTTTTCGTGGGAACTTAGTTTTCAACCGAATGACCTGATTGTGTTGATGAAATTCAGTTTGAGTTTTTGTACACTCGCGGATTCTCTTTTGCAGTTGGATTACTTACGAACCGATGGTATGTGTTTGAAATACCGGACTGCATGAAACAAACAACTTCTCCGAACAGTTGGGACAATAGAATACTCGTATCTCTCAAATAACTGTTTGGTCAGTTTGTAATACTACGAATGCTACTGACAAATTGAACGCTGATGAAATACAAATACACGGATCAAGCAAGTGCATTAGTGATTTGAATAAGCCGTTTGCATACGGTGACGATCGTAGGCCTTGTAGCTCAGGGGTAAGGGTTTCTCCACCAACCCGAAAGTTTGCAATTCGAAATCTGACAAGGACACAAAATGTACTTACAGCTGACAGGTCCTGAGCAAGAAAAAGCAGCTGTCAAGTGTCCTCTGTCAGTCATCACAAAGATTTCTATCGCATTTAACTACAATAATAATTGTTGGCTTAGAACCTAAAATGGAACGAAGCGATCCACGTTTCAGGAAGAATGATTGATTGCCTATTTATTTATTAAATGAAACAGATACGGGCACTAGTCACATGATTAATTGATGATGATGTTTTGTTACGTCATACCCAACTGCAATTCGATGTCAACAAGGTGCATTTAATGAAGAAATTGTCTCATTCATGTATGTCAGTTTCAAAACAACATTTTGCCGTGAACAATAGTTTTGCACAAATCGATTCCTCGTTCCAAACTGCTGGCATGTTCCAATAAATATGTTGTTATTACCCATAATGTGAATTAAAGTAAAAGGAGAGATCCCATAAACAAAACCATGTTGTTAAAAAGAGAGTAGGGGGACATTCACGTATGATCCAGTTTATTGATTCCGTGTGTAAAAAGCGTAAGGTTGTAAGTTGCGACAAAGATAGAAAGTGTTAAGATGTCCAACAATTTGGCAAAGAAGTACATCTGAGAACCGAAATCTGAGAACAATGACCGGATTTCGATAAACGGTATAGTCGGTGAAAGTTATAGGAAGAAGAACTGCTCCAAAGAACAAAAAAACAAAATGATAATGAACAATGAAGCAAATGCCCAACGATGGGCTAGTGACTGCAGATTGGATGTCAGAGAAGGATCATCGATCAGCCAGATGGCTTTTCGTTGAACAATATCAATCAGAGACGGAGAAGAAGCCGAATTTCAAATTCACCAGTTACTGCAACATGCAAGGGCAGGGCGGATTTGAGTTTTGTGCAGTAATAGAGGACGAGCCACGGTGAAAGAGCATCTGGTGCGAAAAAAAACAACCCTGCGCACGAGAAACAAGTTAAGCTATAAAGTGAGACCAGCAGAAACGAAGATTGTGTAAGCAATCCAAGACAGGATACCGGGTTTGTTGAAAGCAGTTGGGTGGAATTAAAAAATAAGTGTAGGAGGGAAGGATAAATGAATTTTGGAGACATTGAGAGAAGAGAGAATTTTAAAGGGTTGAAATATACGTGACTAATATTGCCCCAGGAGGTGATGTGTTCAAGATCGGAGTCCAGTGACACAGTACTGACACTAAGGTTAATATCTATGTCGGATTGGATATGGCGTGTAGTGCACTACGAAAGAGAGCAGTGATGTCTGACATCGTCGGCAAAAGAATGGATTGGGTTAGCAGTTTTACCGAGGGGACCATTGCCAAATAGAACACACAGGGTAGGCACAAGTTGTGGACCTTGGGGAGCTTTAGTATTCGCAGGGAACAGGTGAGACAGGTGAGACAGGTGAGACGCATTAACTCGCACACAGAGATGGATCGCTTACTGAGGAATCTAGATATCACCGATGCGGGCATCAGAAAAAACCCACAGATGCTCACCTTGACCAGTAGAACTTCGTGCCCAAGTCGATCGAAGGTCTTTGAGATGATAACAAGTGAGACCAAGTGAGCGTGCTTTTCCAGCCGACCAGGAATGTGAGACGAGAGCTAGTAGGCTACCGGTGGAACGACTGTGCCGGAAACCATACTGGCGATCACTCAGTAGTCCTTCACGTTCGTGGTAGATGCGTAGTTCGTCGTAGATGATGGTTTCAAATACTTTCGAAAGAACAGATGTGAGGGAAATGGCTCCGTAATTGTTATGTTCTTCTTCAAATTTGGGAATCGGAAAAATTACCGCATGCTTTCAAGGGGTTGGAAGAGTAGAATGTCAGAGAGAACGATTGAAAATAAGAGGTAAAATAGTAACCAACTAGGAAGCACACATTTTGAGGACATTGGGTGAAATACCGTCGGTACAAGGTGAGTTGTTTGTGTTTATGAAGCGTGATGTAATGAGAAAAATAAAAGAGTTGTTAGTAGAACAGAAAGCAGTGAAGGTGCAGGACAACTGAACGAACGTGGAGTTGATGACAAACTGGGAAGCAGCTTTCTCGTATGGTTGACATAAAAGATCACCAGAGGAATACAGACAAAGGGGAAGTTTGAAAGACAGAAATTACGGCAACTTGCTCTGGTTAGGGAACTGAATATTCGGCTGTCGGTGACGGACGAGACCAGGTTTCTGGTTTTACAGCCAACGAAGCACATTCGGTTCTCTGAGTGGTTGTCAAGCATTTGTTCCTGGCTTTCACGAGCGGCTTCAGCGGCGGAAGACTGAGCGTTTTAGGTGTACACCAAGGTCACATCCGGGAGCTTTGAGCATACCGGGTTTGTAAAAGTGCGAAATAAAAAGACTCATATCTTGAAGAACAGCGTCGTTGATGCTGGAAACATATTTAGAAACATCCGAAGAGAAAGAGCAATCGCTAAAGAAGTTAGGGAGTCACGAAAACCGTCTCAGTTGGCTGAATCTCGAGGTGAGTGGCGGGTATGGTAAATCTTTAGAGCAATAAACAATATGGTGGTCTGATAAGCATAACTATCTGAGAATAAAGAAGGGACCAAAATGAGGATTAGATCGAGGATGTGAGCACCATCGCCAGGTCATTCAGGAACATGTATGGTGAGGCCAACCAGTTGGTTCAGATTGTTGGTCAAAGCGCAGTGTTCGGCTTCGAGCACCAACAAAGAAGTAACAGATGAACGTGTTAACCAATACTGATTGAGAATGTTAAAATCTCTCAATATGGTAAACTGAGAGTTGGGTCGGTTGCAAACAAATTTGATCAACTCACCTGCTCGCCTGCTCGACTTGCATGACATCTTAGGGGTATCAGCCTCGCAAACTGTCTGGTTGAATGTTTGATCGATTCATGCATACCGTATTGTGAATCAAGAGGTGATATTGCTTTCTCCCGTTTATCGATCTAACATACGCTTGCCTTAAATTCATTGTGAACACCAAGGACTTTGAGAGACGGGCGGATGATTGAGAAGGTGAGAATGTTTGCCATCCGCTGTGGAGCTTAGGTGGAATCTAGGTTTTTGCACTTAGAGAAAAAGAAGAACGATGTGCTAGAAAACAAATGGCACTATTTATAATAATTTATAATTTATTAGCGACTGATACCAGCTCCTGTTTGCCGTGCGTTTCGGATCAAAATTATTCACGTTTTATTACGTTTATCACTATAGTATTGATAATCGATAGAAAGAGATTTTTTTGGGTTGAAAAAGCCTGAGGTATTCAGGGGGGACTTCATATCACACACTACGCTACGTATTATCAATTTTTATCCCCAATACTAGCAAGGTTTTCTCTTTGGCAATTCACTCCTCTTTGATGCACAAACTTAAATGCTATTCGTTGCACACAGACTTGGGTAACATCTGTGTCTTGATAAAGTAGGCGGGGTCCGTTTCGTCCACGTTCGCCTGTCGAACAGTACACGGAGAGCTATTTTGTCATTCAGAGAAATCTCATACCTGTTGGAAACGTACGACGACCTTGGACGAAATTGCTAAGTTTCCCAGATAGCTCGTTTGATTAGGCTGCTGGCAACTGCAAACAAAATGAACCTTTTTCAGTTGTGAAAGAGGTGAGAAGATCCAAACAAAAGACTTTGACGATAATAGTTTATTTTTTGTAGTGACACCGGGCACACGCTGTTTTCTGGCCGTTTCGTAGTTTCTGTTTCAAAAATCTCCATCATGGTCATCGGAATCCCTCGATTAGTGTGTGGAAGGATTTTCACAGTAGAGAAATCATTTCCTCAATACTACCTATGTGCTTACTCCACATGAAATACTCTTGATGTCTGACAATCATGGAGTTAGGATACTTATTATTATTATTATTGCTGTTATTATTATTAATTTGAGCTGACTATCCTTCGGACTTCAACTTCACGCACAATCCTCAGTTCACCGATTCAACCATACACTCGGAAGCACTAGACTCGAGTTTTGCTCTTATTAGAGCTCATTAGCAGTGCATGTCGACCGTCCTGTCCGGAATTCGAACTCCCAACCCATCGCATGGAAGGCTTGTGCGTAATCACTGCGCCAACCAGCTCATGCCATGGCTGAACCGAATAGCCAGTTCATGTTTGTTCGGGTGTCGTCTTTAGTGATAGTCAGTTCAGAGTGACTCGACAGCAACAAAAGGAGACACAGATGACATACTGTTAACCCCAATCGAAAGCCTCCCACCAAGTCAGGACTTCCTTGCGGGTACGGACTGATTCGCCAACAAATCTATACGACTGGATCGATATTTCAAGTTTGACTCACAGTTACTTGTGAGTAGTGGTGTGGGACAATTGGTTTTTAATAATTTGAGCTGACTGTCCTTCGGGCTTCACCTTCACGCACAATGTTATGATCAGTTTACTATTACCGTAGCTTTAACCACACCAATGGTTCACACAGATAATAATGCATACACACATATGATCACATATTTTGACAATTAGAGAGAAGCCAATAGCAACGAAATTACTATTTGGAATATTGATTAGTATTATATTTTTATTAACGACACGATTTGTATGGAAGCTACACTCAGTCCGCACCATGACCAGAGGAAGCTAAACAAAACAACCTGTAGAAAGTTTTTACAAGACATCACTTTTTTTTATAGTTTTCACTTTGCATTTGCCAATTTCATTGAAAGATGAAGCACGTTTTCGATTACAGTTTGTCTTCCCCCCTTCTATTTCAACCTATCTCCCTTGTTCAATTGAGAGCAGAACAAATACAGATGGACGTGTTCTGATCGTGGTTTCGGTATATGGTCAACCGATCACCATTGTGTGTAGTAGGGCCGATGAATAAATGGATGGATAGGTGAGCGAATAGTGCGGAGGAAGGGCGGGGGGGGCGTGGTTTTGTTAACGGTTCACAAACATCATTCGGATCACGCATTCGAATTTTACCATTCGCAGTAGAACGTCCTGTGTCGGTATGTGACTATTTTCTGGTGTGTGTGTCTGTGTGTTCATGTTATCGCGCTGTATAAACAAGAATTCAGCAAATAGCCAGCCAACTGGAGGATGAAAAACAGAACAATCGCACTATGTAATTCGATAATAAATTGAAGCAGAACATTGGTTTTCTTTCGCTTGGTAATAACTTCGGCACGCAGTTATGATGTATATGTATTCGACCTGCAACACACTAGCATAATTGTTACCATGAATGTCCTGCAAAGTGCTAATGAACAGTTCATTTGGACACCTCGAAGGAGGCGGTTGAACTATTTATCCGGGATAAAAACGAGGCTTAAAATTTATAATGTTCTGGCAATTCAGTAGAAAGCAAGAACGTCGGCATTCAATGTCGGAATTATGTGGTGTAACATACGATGATTAGGGGTTGGTTGACCTACATGAACAATACACAGACCGGATGATGAAATGGATCAACCAAAGGTCATTTCAACCGGCCTGTCATCAGTGAGGTTTGACTTGACTGCCATTTCTCCTCGTCGATTTTCTCAAGACTGCCACAGGCAACGTCCTGCAGCGTTGAACTCCTACCTTCATATGTAACTGTATAGACGTAGAGTGCATTGATGATAGTTCTTTAATCAGTGACAATGCACTGACTATGTAGAGCATTCTAAACTGTCCGGTCACGGAAATTTCCCGATGTGGCATGTGTTTGGCACCCTCAAAGTACAAAGTACATCTGCAAGATTTGCAGGAGTGCGTTCTGGCAGATTTGTTGAGTACTGACAATCTAGCAGTGATTGAAAGCTCCGTGTAAATTGGAATTTCGGAAACGATCGGCATAGGAGTGAGTGAGGTGACTCACCAATACGTATGTCTAGTGAGATTGAAGTTTGCAAATCGGTGACACCCGGAGCATGGGGTTTGACTTATTCTTTCCATTGAAAGTGCCTGTACATATCGCAATGGTAGACGTTATTCTGCAGTTGCAAAACTTGACCTCTCCAGGAACATGGTGATTACGTAACCGTACTGACCAGTGGTGAGAACATTGTGTGATTAAAGTTGAGATTAGACGAGGTGTGTGTGTAGTAAAACGATTTCTCTGCATTGTCTGAGGCGACTGGAGCACATCTATTGTAGTACACACGCTCAATGAATATCCGTGCATGGCAGACATTGCAGACGGAACTGGATTGGTATCTGTCTGCTGTCGAGGATTTCCAGGTTTCAAGGCTTCAACACAAGCACACACATACACGCACACACTTCACATTTCAATGAATTTGATTCCGTGGATGAATAAACAAGTTCGTGATCAGTGGGAACTCCTCACTCGGCTTCCATTAAGTTCCTGAATCTAATAACTTCCCGATCACGATTACTTTTTTCTTTTGTTAGTGATATGCATGCTTTTATTTGGTTTAATTTGAATCATGAAATGCTCGTTTGCTCGTCATTCTATGACTTGATCAAAACCACACTAGAACGAGAAATGATTGGTTCATATGTTTTTCTCCCCGCTTTTTCTTCATAGGGTATTGTCCTCATTCACCTCATGTGCAACCAGTTGGTACAAGTGTAATTTACTGCAAACCGTTCTCCATTTTACCTTGTACAACCGACTATGTTTGAACCATATTGTAATTTCCAATATCTGACCTTTCCGGGTGAACATGTCCAAATATTGCTCCGCAAATCAAATTCTGTACAACCAGTTGATCCACGTTCGTCCGGACAGAAATCATTAATGAGCCGGATCGGTGGTAACAATGTAACAACTGTAACAAAACATTGGGATGAAAACGACCAGTTTATCTGACCATTTTCGACACGCACCCCCACCCCGGTCCCCGATGGAATAAAACAACTGTCAAGTTCGATGACAATCCGGGTGTTGTATTGATAACTGGACGAAAGTGAGGAGACTGAGAACACAATGCCAACAAAGTGGAATATGAAAGAGAAAAGTGAAACGAGTTCGATTCACGTAGACGGAATTTTTGATTGCAAACATACACGACAAACTGTAATTTAGTTTTCGGATGACTAAAGCGCTCCGTTTTAGTCCAGTCGAATCAATGAGGCGTTTTCTGTGACACTAAATAGGCTAATAAGAAGGTATATTGTCCAGTCAGCCACGACTGGTGATATCACTCACTACGTCGTGATAGAATCTTCATAAAGATGTTGGTTTCAATGGGATCAGTGTTTATGTTCCATTATCCAAAAATAGGTGTAAAAAGGAGTCACTTTTTCAAGAATGTCGATCTCAGTGTGCTGCACAATATAAACATTGACCAGTGGTTTTTGTCAACTCGGGTTCATTTTATTTAACTTCTTGCTTATTTGAGATTAAGGCGATAAATATGTTCGTTGTTATAGAGTTCTCCCAGATCGATAACACACACTTTCTCTGTTGACTGATTCTTCCCTGAAAGTTTCAGTGCCGATGAATCTTCTGTTCCCGGATGATGTGAATTCGAAGTAGTGATGGATAAGGAGGAGGCCCGATGATAACTACTAACGGACAGAATAGGTTCTGTTCTTGTTCTACAGTGAATTGATCTGAGAATGATTGGGATAGACAATAGAAATAAGCCGTTGTAATCGGACGCACTAAAATCCACTGAACACAAGAAGATTTGTTTTGTTAACCATTATTTTGTGCAGAAATGGATCGCTGAACTGCGCAAGCAGCACGCCTTATTTGACATTGAACAACGGATCAAATGGGAACCAAAGGGTTTATGCTACTCTTTTTCTCTCGGTATCTTATAAATACCGCCAGAAGAACAGCGAAACATTGATATAAAGAGCCACCATGTTTCCCGGTGTGCAAAAGGTATCCGGAAGAACATATTCACACGCGCATATATCACATGGTAGACAATAATAATAACACATGCATCATATATACCTATTTCTGCGAGTTAAAACAACTGATGTCGTGTTATTGCGTCAGTAGAAAGTAGATAAGACCCACTTGAGCATTTCATTCTGTTTATACTGACCCAGAGAAGGCCCAGATAACCGAAATCATCTATGTCAATACTCTTCTAATAATGGGACGGTTTCGGCTGATCAATCGAAGCACACTAATATGGACGACGTAGGCTGCACAAGTTGAGCGAACATCTGTCTATGCGGGGACACAAGAACCTGACACTAGTTGCTGGTCATTCAACTGTAGAACCGCAGTCCATGTGGGAGATTGGACGCTCAGATCTACGTTGCTGTGTTGCGCAGAGCTTCGTGCTCGTGAACTCCTAGGGGCTCACAAAGACAAGATATTCTTATCTTGCTTTTCACTTTTGCTTCCTTTTGTTGAGTACACATCGACACAATTCTCGGGAAGGAGGAAGCGGACAATCAAACCTAAGATTTATCAAGACAGGTTCGGTCGGCATAAATGCAGTCCGTAATCGTTTCTTCGGTCCGATAACCGCTGTCGCTTCGGTTTCTGATGACTATACGAAGCCATCTCCGGAACGTCGGTTTCTGCTCAGGAAGACTCAGAACGTGTTTCTTGGAAAGACCGAACAAAACGCATACGGATCATCAGCATAATCGTACGAGATACAAAATCAGTAAACCTAATAAGCATACGTTTGTTTTAGACAAAATAAAAAATGTACTTTCAGTAAAATAGATACTCAAGTACCTTTGAGACCAACGTGAGCTAAACAGGCAGTTTATCAGTGCATATCATGTCATCTATGGAAGCCACAAATAAGAGAATTGAAATGTAATTTCTGTGGACTAAACGAAATTGGTTGACAACTGAAATGGCTGGTATTTTGATGTGACCCTTAGAGGACTGGATTCAATTGGTTTTTCCGCATTTACCGCCCTGCAAAAGCTACGCAAAAACGGAACACAATTAAGTGAATCGCATGCCTAACTACCTAGCAGTTTTAAGTCTGGGACAGAAATAAAGAGCATTCGAGCACTATTATTCCTGCGAGTGATGACATCTGGATAATCCGATAAATCGAGAGCAAACGTAAATATATCAGGAGGAAGTTATCCAATGTTCCGAAAAATACTGGCGCATCGTCGCTGACAAATGGATACTATGCGATTCATAAGCATCCTCGATGACTTTGGGAATTGTTTTGAGGAGGTGAACGATATGTTTGTCTTTGGGAACTGTAGATGAATTTACATATATTGTGTTTTTTTCTTTAGAAATCATGTTTCGTAAGCAATACTTATATGATAAATATTTTTATTTGGAAATGTAAAACAGCCAGTAAATAGTACCGGTCGGTTGCTTCGCCCTTGTGGGCTCAAACTGTGAAACGTCAGGTTTGGGGTGGCACGAACACTCAGTCGATTTCCAAAGAGTTGAAACCACAAAATCAGGAAAGGAGTGCACCCTTCTGGATTTCACATACACGTATTGCTGATCAATCTCGCTCAAGGTGATTCGACTGTCAAATACCTGTTAATGATTCAAAGCACAACTGTTGCCTGAAAATCGTCTTATGTGATTCATCCAAAGACCAAAATTTGCCCATGATCATCAAATATTACTTCGCTTGGATGTGAAATCGTCCATGCAAATAGGCACACACAAACAAACACATCTCAGCACAAATAAATAATAGTGACCATATAATCGCCGTTAAAAACATTTTTATTGTCTTTAGTGCAACTCATATTTATACATTCATATGGCCCAAATTAGAATGGCCAAGCCAGGAAAGTTGAATTTCTTTGTATATCTGATAGTGAATCTCTTATCCTCCGCATGGAATCCCAAGAGATTTAGTCCTATACCTCTCGAGGAAGATAGGGTACCCTCTCCTGTTTATTTGTCACAGCATCTGAAGTTGTAGGCAAACGACAGTAGCCATTCAGTAGTAGTCAATTCAATGGGTTACTCTATAAATCTCGATGTTTCAGCTACCATAAAAAAAATAAAACAAATTTTGTACAATATTATCTCCACCAGCCTGTATTTCTGCTCGAATAAAGCCGTTCGTTGTCGCGTAGCATACCCGTTCGGTGGCGAATCGATCATACATACATACATACATACATACATACATACATACATACATACATACATACATACATACAGATACATACATACATACATACATACATACATACATACATACATACATACATACATACATACAACATACATACATACATACATACATACATACATACATACATACATACATACATACATACGTACATATACACATACTCCTTTTTGACATGGACGAAACTGCCTGAATTGGGTTTCTCAGGTGATGACTCATGTGACACATGGTGTCTTGATCAAATACCCATAGTTACTTGCGATTTCGATGACCAATAACAGGTCATCATCATCCCGTGGCTCGTAGGATTCAACTCTTTCAAAGGTCTGCAGCGGGGCAAGGACAAAGCACGAATTAAAATACAACGATAGAGCTGATCAAAATATGGTGCATAACATGATCACTGTCAGACAAATACAGCAAACAAATGGCTGCCCAGAAACTGTGCATTTGACACGCTTGGTTTCCTATTTCCAGCAGTTCTGCCTCGAAAGTAAATTCATTTTTCCGGGATTGAAAGTTTAGAATCAAACAAAAAAGCGATTTCCCGGGGGATGTGTTTGTGAAGTGATTACAGAGAAATGCTAGAGATAAGAGAACTGCATTTTCTTTCAAGTACCAGTGGGGTTTATTGTGAGTTCGGGGAAGGGAGTCGGCGGGTGATGAAACTAATGAGAAGAGGAATCTGAAAGATTGAAAAGATTTCACTTATCTGTGTACTGTATTGTTTTTGCAAACGCGATGAATTTATTCCAGGTGATGAGGGTATTTTCGTTCATGTGGGATGATGTGACAAATGACACATCGGTGTTTAATTCATGTACGCTTTTCAAAATTGGTTCTTTTCCGCGAATTCCGTATAAATCCTGATTTTGGTAAAACACTATTAATTGAACCAAAGTAGGATGTCGATCACTATGAAAACGATATATGTATATTGCATAATAAAATGAAGAATAGCAGAGTTATGAGTAGTAAATTTGGATTACGCAAAAGAACGTGATTAGTTGTTTCTCTCAACGGTCAAAAATGAGCAAGATCTTTGAAGGCGAAATACTGTTTTCGAAATAGTAACTACGAGAAATGCGCATCCACCATCGGATCATTACAGCAAATTATTCTGTGTGATTCTGAAGACGTTTTTTTTAACTGATATCGTTACCGCTGTTCGTATTAAATCGGGCTTCTTGTCTCGACACTGCTTTGTGGATTTATAACAGTAGTATATACATATATATATATGAATCGTGAAGATTATTCTGGAAGCACAATACCGGTTTCGCGGTTCGTTCCGTCCGTCCTGAGGAAGTCTATTTTCGTCTGAAGAAGTTCATTTAGACATCTATGTATATGCATGAACATTGGAAACATGGGTTGTGTTGGTTGTTTGGTGAAAAAGGATTCGCTGTTGTTTCGGGTCCCCCACCCTTTTCACCTCGCTTCCGTTACACTGCAACATTACACTCGTAGCTTTAGCAGACGAATTGTTCAGAGGGTTTGGTTGGATTTAACCGATTTCCAAACGCGCGCTATTTGATGCTGTTCCAGATCCATCGACAAATAGTTCGAAATATTTTATGCCCAAAGTTTGATCGTTACACACTCACATTTCGGGCATTGGCTTCAGAATGCACATGAACCACTCGGTAGAATTTTGTTAATCGTGAGCCATCGATACATGTTTATCCGGTCGCATTCGCTGCATTGTAGAATTAGGACTGGTGGGTCGCGCGGTATTCAAATAGAGCAGGTCACGGGAAGTGAGAAAAATGAGTACATTAAAATGAGAAAGAAAAAAAAGCGAAACAGCATCGTCTCATGCTCACCAACATGGTAGGGATCCGTAGAAACAAATAGGCGCGTGGGTGTTGTGTGTACGGGTGATTGGGTTCAGTTGCAGAACAGGGCAGAAATGGCAAATTGTGAGTTTTTTCAATCTTCACCTGTCTGTTTGCAAACTGCAGCTGAATAAGTAGCCAGATTACGATTTTAGACTGACAGTATGTTGGAAATGTTTTTGAACTAATAGTTAAAAATACAACGGTCTGCTAAGTGACATTCACAATCATGTGCACCAACAAAACAGAAGTTCGCTGAAAATTTTCTCCCTTTCTTGTCCTGAGACTACAATGTTGTTATTGTCGTTCAGTATTGAATTTAATGCATGTTTTGCCACAGCTGTTTACCGAATATCACGCAATAGGAAAAGGTGTTCTGGTTCCCGGGAGGTAATTGCAGTGTATTTGGGGTATAATTTAGTCTACCTTCTTTGTTTTATTTATCGGTAAACAACCTCGATTCCCTTCCGCAACACGATTTTCTGCTCATTTTTGTGGGCAGCGAACAGAGACGCAGGTTGTCCGTTCAATTTCCTTTTCGGTCCCACCAGTAGGCGTTCATCAGATGATAAATTGGGAAAACTGCCCATACTCTAATTCAAAAATTACAATATTCTTATTCCATCTTAATTTAACCGTGTTCTTTGTAAAGCGAGACTCACATCGCGTTGTTTGTAAAGCTCGTTTTTCTCACTCCTGATTTGCGTCATCAATTATGTTAATTTGTCTCGTATTTTATGTGGTAACATTGCACAACAATTAATGTGCACTGGGCTTTTGAATCACTCACGATTCAAACACGGCCAACCCTTAGCTGATTCTGATTTCATTGGACTACACAGATAGTAGTAGTAGTAGTAGTATGAAATCGATCTGATTCCCCAAAACAAATAGTGACAACAATTTTGGATCATAGCATCATTGATTACAGTCCCGGATCATCCGTGAAGTCCAGTGAGTATGATTTTCTTATCGGTGTGATACGCTTATTTGGCGAGTTGTTTAGCATCCAAATCGCGGCCTCCAGCTGGAAAGACTTAAACAGATCACTCTCCAGAATAAGACACCCCACCTTTGCTTACTTGATTGTTTGTCAGCTTCCTGATACGATAGCTAATCATCCACACAAAAAAATACTGTACTATCCCCGATTTCCAAATGATTAGAAATTTTTTATTTGTGTGCGGTGAACCCGAGTGCATAAGCTTATATCATGTCTCACTTCAGATGTAACATGCACGTACGTGAGGAATGATTACTTGTTCTGATCTTACATTGAAACGTTGATGAACTTGATACCTAAAGTTTAGATTATCCAATAGTTATTCTAGCAGACAGTGAAAGATTGATCCAACGGCAGTTACTCCAAGTATTACGCAGAATGTGCGTTTGTAAATAAATAACGTTCGCATAAAACTCTAGAGACAACATCTGTTATACTATGGTCAACATGAAAAATACAAAATGTCTATAGAAGGAAATGTCTGGTTTTTTAATTCTAACCGTATACCCATAAACAGCTTACGACGGCATGGTCATAAAAAACTTGAAGATTCCCCCATCATACATTTTTCAATTTGTGAGATAAATTGAGAGATAGCCTGAAGTCGGACGCGGTTAGTTGTTATCTGTCTGTAGACAGACAGTTCTTAGTTACGTGAGTGAGCGAAACAAAACGCAGCATGGGTTGGGTAACACGTTCAAGCTAACTTTTTACTAACCGGCAGAAATCAGCAACTCAAAAGTTTTAATTGATAAACCACAAATTAGCGCTTAACATTGAATGAGGCAATAGCAAGGATGGTGTCCACGTAAATCAGTCATCGATTAATTATAAACTCCTTCAGTAAGCTTATTGGCGGGGTGACCATAGTCAGGAAAGATATTTTGGTCAACTGTGTCTTTCATCAACCGTGAGAGGTACCTGAACAGATCGATCGATTGTGGACACTAATTGGTATGAACCAAACTAAGGCAACTATCCGAACGCGGGAATCTCCGAGAATTACACATTTGTCAACAGCGTTAAGGGTTAGTCATTTTATCATTCAAAACTAATTCGATTTATACCATGCAGGTAATATTTCGTTTACCTGTGTATTCGACATCCACAGGGAGGATGTGAATATCATTCGATCGCATCACGACTTGCAAAGCGTCGGTCCCTAAAAGACTGTGAGAATTCCTATTTTCGGACCAATTATTATGATACACAACCCAGGGAGACCAATGTAGAATACCGTTCACCTGAAATCAGCTGTATGAGAATTTCAAAAACCTGGTAAAAAATAGAAAAAGCCTCCAGATAGTTAGCTGTGTGTTCTTTGAAAACGTGTTATCACATGATATCAGTAGTATTGTTTGAGTGAGTTATGTGCTTTTCACCTGGGAGTGGCTATTCTGCTATTATGCTGGTTAACAATGATAACAAAAAAAAGATTGCATTTACCATTCCTCAAGATGACACGACTTGTTGATTACCAATCTGATTAGATGAAACATCGTGCAAAACATTTAAAACGACTGAACTTTTCAGGAGTTCAATCACATCACCAAACGCAATGTTTCTTCTTTTCAAACCAAAAGAATGTGTCCTCAAGAGCTCTCTTTCTCTTGAGCGATCAGACTGTCAGCGAAAAACTCTGAGGGAGCTTTCTGTTCACGAAAAAACAAGGACAACAGAGCGTACTACCTGACAACACCTAATTTTAACACGATACTGAATTGATTTTCTAGTCTTGGTCCGCATGTTTTGCAAATGTCTTCATTTTTATCCAAGCTACTCCGGTTGACCATCCACTGTCGTTGCCGAGGTAATCCAAACATCGAATCCCCCCTTCCTTACCCCTTTGTTTGTGATCAGAATCACTTCCTTTCTCCGTTGACCTTGTGGAGGTCACCACGAAGACGATACGTAGCAACGTATACCAAAAGGCAGCATCAACTACCACGCCCAGATGATGACTGCGTAATCCACCATAGCGTACTGGTGGTACGTGGTTGGATACTTTACAAACCGCAGTCGTACTGTTGAACTGACACGCTGTCAAAAACCAGCTCCTTCGTCCAATGAGCTTTATTCTCGATGTCGTTCTGAGTATTTTTCCACTTCGATTCTCGCTGCTGACAAAGCATTAGTCAACGACAAAATTGATTGATGTCACCTATACTTGAGATGGCGGAGATGAGGCTGTATCTACTTTCCAGCATACACTTTATGGCCCGAAATGAGGAAAATGTGAAACCTAGTGTCAGTCCTCATTGAGAAACAGTACAATCCATGGATCGCTTGGCTAGGATTAACCGTTGATTCAAAATACACTCTTTTGACCCATTCAAATCTTGTTTCCACCATCAGGCTGAAATCAGTCAGATGACTACAGCTTTCACATTTGATTCATATGCTCAACTAATCGCCCCTGTAAAAAAAGGGTTTTTACTTCCTTTTTTATTTATTGAATGTACAAATGTACAGTCAACTTTCAGGAAGGGGACTACGATCATACAAAGGCTGACTGGGAAAATACAGACTTAGGGAAAACGGGCAGCGGTGGAGTGGCTTGAACCCGGGACTTTCGGGTCACAATTTGGCGACCTAATCACCTGGCCACCACCGCCCAAGTGAAGGAGTAAATGTTAAATTATTGTCATAGTGTAGAATTCCTTGCCCCCTTGGAGCAAAATAACCCTCACTTCCTGAGTGAATTACGTGTCTGAATATCTAGCTCGTCTCCATGAGACCAGGCTATCACAGTTGTGCAAACATGACGTTGTTTCACTCACTTTTCAATATAATTCTTTCTTAACTAGCCCAATACGGGCGGAATTTCGGTCTTTCCGTTCGATTAAAAAATATATGCATAAAACATCCACCCAAATCCTGATGCATTTGAATTCACTTCAAGCACACATGAACTAGTTGCAATTGCGCGATATCGTACACGGTACCCGTTCGTACTGGAATCCGTCAATTGTTCCTTGTCAATGTGATCTCCCTCACACGTGAGTACCTGATCAAATGGTACTGAATCTCATCGATTGATTCCACTAGCTCAATGCATCGAGAAACTACTTGTCCGGGTCAAACGGAGCACTGGCTATGAACAACAGATATTTCGAGCTCAGTTAGCGGAATGCTGATGTGTCTGAGTAATCGACTGAATAATATGGGTGGATTTAGAACGTGTGGGGTTTGTTAAGCACTTATACTAAACCAGTTGGTGTACGGCGGAAGTTGCTGGCAATGAACTACCCTGCACAAAATACTTAGATACCAAACACAAATATGATGACGAGCAAATGAGTGAACAGTTATAAGAAACGGATTAAGTTAGTAACGGTGAACTGAGTTACTGAACTAGGAGATGAGTAAATTTATCTAATCATCTGTTTAAATTCGTTTTATGTATGTATCGAAAAATGTGCATCGATTGCTGTCACGACTGCTACTGATGAAAACAATTACTCCTTGCGGTTTACTGTGCGAATAGGCAGATTCTTTTCGATCACTCTGAAATTGATTTACTCAATTCTGTCAGGTTTTACTGATCATTGTTAGTCACTTCTGACCGTTTGATGTTCAACTGAATAAAACCCAATAAGCCCTTTTACTTCAGAGACCACATAGCTATAAACTGTAGCGTAAAAGTGCGATACCGTAAATCGCAAGTGATAACAAAAATGATCAGTTAACCAAAACGGAGTTCTTGAGAAATCACTCACTCTGCTGAGTTCCAACCAAGGTCCCGGATGTTGGGTTTTTGGTTTAACCTACTCTTCGTCAATGTTCTTTTGATTGCTCATTGAGTTTGTATCAAAATGGAAACTATAATTTCTAATCAGATGATCAATAAAACGCGGGAAGGAGAATGCAGGAATTCTGAATCTAACGCTTGAGAACTACAATTTCACGATCCGTACTGGGCTCACTCCCATCGAAAGCAGGCATATTTGTGGTTAGTTGGTATAAAATATAACACCAACTATGACAACCCTGTTTTGTTTGGTTAAAATCATCCACAAATGCCCAGATCCGGAAATACCCTTGAAACTGGTACTACACAAATGTCATGACGAATACTGGTGTTATACTCTTGTGGTGTCAGAATGCATAGTTTCTCCTATTCCCTTTCACATCAAGTCTTCGATGCACGTACTGTTGTTTTGTTCCATTTGCGAACTCATGAACCTTTGCAATACTGGATCTTCTAATATGCGAAGAATACAAGTAGATGATAGATTTGTGTTATGTGCACAATCATGCTCATTAGTTCAGAATAATAGCTACATCGGTTGATCAAAATTAATCAATTTGATTTTATCTGCATTCATGAATTGCAGTTTACATACTCAATGTGACTATAGACCAGTGTGTACCAGACCATGAAGATGAATTGTTCAGGACGAATGCTTTTCCCATTCGTTGTTGGAAACGGAATTATGCGATCCACCAATGAAAACGAAATTGCATGTGGCTCATTAATATAGTCTGCGTTCTAAGTTAGTTTGCACAGTACTGCATCACACGAGTTTCCGGGCGAATCCTAAGTGCACCGGTGGGTATGCCGCGGTGAGGAGCGCTAACGAGGGTTCACCTACAGAGGGGATGCACTTTTTGAGCTAATGATTATGCGCAAGTTGAAATTTTNGGGGGGGGGGGGGCAACCCATTGTCATATTGGGCCACAATTTATCACTTGCTTCTTTCTGAGGCAAACCTTACCTGAGATTAACTTCAACAAACAATATCATACTTTTTTGTCCACCTAACCCTTGAAACAGTGGTGTCTAGGCGTCCTTAAAAAAGTAGCCATAGTGACAAACCCGGCCCATTTTGTATTTGTCAAAAGCAGGAGGTTTACCGGAGGTATACAAAGCGGGCATATATACATTAATACAGTGTTTAAAGTTTGAAAGTGGACATATCGCAAAGGACACATTGGGGCCTAGGGGTTTCACAGGTATCACTATAACCTCATTCACTCAGTACAGAAAACTGGATGAACATGCATGAATGAATTTGTCACGTGCCCGAAAATAAGTTTTCATCCACCATTATCAATAGTCGTCTGGACTTAAACCAACGGAAAGCTTGATCAAAACAGATTTGAAATCGTTTAGTTTTTCAAAACTGAACGAAAATTATTCGTTTTCAAATATTCTAATGAAAATACCCACGTTATTATTATTTTCAAGTGTATTGGAATATAATGCATTGAGAGGAACAATTAGGAGGAATCATATGTCGGTAAGCATTGAATAGTTAATGATATCTGGAGCAACGTACCAGCTAGACAGCGCTTTTAAAACGTTTCATTTTGAAAAGGATTGCGCTGCGGATAAAAATATGAAAATGCGATAACAAGAATATTTTTTTGTTATTACGTTTGGGGAATGAAATCAATGAAATAGTTGGATTTAAAGGTATTCTTGTTCGATAAACAAACTCTGAACAGCTGAGATGAAATTGATTTGCATACATTACACAGTCCTCTGATCTGGCGCTATAATGCCCTTGCGATTGGCATCTGAGCGCACAGAATGATTTATTGCCGCGCTTTTATTGGTTCAGTGGAATAAATACGATATTAGTCCCGCACAAATCAGGATTTTGTGAGCTGCACCGAGAAGCAGAGAAATAATTGCTTAGCTTATGCAAACCGAGGAGAGAACATGCTGATTGAAAATTGTTGTGCTATGAGAAAGCTGGGTCATTTTGAGGCGATTTAAGTGAATCAGTGTGTGCTTTACTTATTCCCGGCTCAGACAACCGTATCTGAAATCAGTAGCGTACCGCCAGTTTACCAATATTTTGACAAAAAAAGTAGCGTCCAATAATAGCGGTGAATATGAAGAATATTGAAATGGTTAAGTTCGTCGTATGAAGAATAAATGAAGTGTGAACTGAAAAGCAACACACAGCTTGTTTTTATCCGATTGGATCTTCTCAACCGGGCGAATTCAACAACCCAACTGGGGATCGAACCCGTTACCTCGCGGATAAGACGCATACGTGCTACAACTAGAAATAGTAACATCTCCAATTTCATTCACCAAACNTTTTTGGCGGTTCAACAATCTGTTTAAGTATGGGTTTTAAAAAATCTGCTTGTTTTCTGAAAGGATAAGGTGATCGATCGATTTTCCATTGGTTTCAATAGTTTCGGGTACACAAAATATGAAAAGTATTCTTATTTATCAGTCGCACTTATGATGCACTTCAGTCATTGAAACTATCATGTGGTTTGCAAATCGCTGGTCTAATATTGTTCAATATATAAGCTCTACCGTTTTGCCTGTACTGGCCTCATTAACTGATACGTATACAGGTTTTCTGTGTTAGTTTACACCAGATGAAATACACTTGCATCTTCTAGTGTGTCAACCACGAACTAAGTGAGAGAGATCCGGGTTTTGCGGATCGAACATTACATAGATGCCATCTATATCTCAAAAAACCAAACAGACAATAGGCGGGAGACCGATCTATG
>UZAN01042489.1:33275-47971 GCA_900618425.1 Echinostoma caproni | reverse complement strand
TAGTTGACTTTGAATCAGGGTTTTTGACCATTTACCCTAGGTGACCCGACAATGGTTCACCGACCTGGTGACAAACATCTCCGTCACGGGAAGGCAGTGAGCGGGCTTGGTTTCATCAACGAAGGTTATTTGAGACGTTTGGTATCATGGAGGCATTTCGCGAGGTGCTAGGGAAGAGTTAATAGCGACACATTTATACACCCACACGCGACTATACTGGAGGTCTGTTTCTATTATTATTTTCAAGGTAAACAAGAAAAGTGTAGATGGAAACGGAGCAGTCAAAAATCATAGTTCCTATTGTTGAAACTCCAACACCGGTCGTTTTGATCCTGCGCCACAAACCGTATCTTCAAGATCACTGAGCAAATGTGCATGTAAAGTGCCTGATGAAATGCTTCGACGAAGCATAAACTATAGGATTTAAAGGAGAGGCTGCAACTGGTTCCGAGGTCACTGATTGAATTTTTGTATGCGATTTCGATTACCCGTTTTTTTCGCAGTATAGGTAACTTTAGAAACAGCACCTCTGATTGATGTTCTACTACATTCCGCCTTCAGCCTTAACTGAACCGGACTGTTCTTTTGCATTTTTTGCAGTTGTTAGACCAATGTGTGAATAAAGTCATTACATTACCCGGAGATCAAAGAAAAATGGGAAAGCAGTCCCCACATAAGGTGGTCATTAGCGTCCAGCAAAAATGATGCTTTTCAGACTGTGAATAACTGTTTGCAAATCACTCGATCGCATCTTTTTCATATTTGGAATACGCTTCCGTCGAATGATAATAGGGAAATTAGATGCGTCGTTTCGCATTCAGATTTCTCCTTACAAACCAGTGGGTTCTTCTTCCGTCAATTAAGTTTCGATTACTGATGGCTTTTTCCGAATAACTGCCAACTCTGGAGGTTATTGATTGAGCCGTGTTTCTCCTCCAGTGAGTGGGTTTGAGAAACGTGGCTACAAAATGAATGGCAAACATATACTCTTTACACCCTTGTGTATCCCGACATGTAAAACAAACGAAAACAAAGACATTTCATCGTCGATCTCGGCCTTTTCTTTTGCTTGCTTTCAATGTTTTGGAAATGTGTTCAAAGCCAATAATCTCATCCTACACAGCGAAGGATTATATTACTCATCCATTGAAAAAAAGTTTTCCAAACCAATGAACACAAGCACGTTAGTATAGCTGACCAGTCCCACAAAATTAGGATAATTTATGATACTATAGTCTCCAAAGTCAAAAAGATAAAGCAAAATAGATCTGAATTTGATAAGAAGTTTTAAAATTTTTGTGAACGGACAGGGCTAACTCAACGGAGTGAAATTCGTTTTCCGTTGAAGTTCTCTCTCTATCACACAGATATGCAGTCTCTTTTACATTAATTGTTGTCGGGGAAGGAGGGATTTGCAGACATTTGGGATCCAGTAGGAGACATCTACCATATACCGTATTTTCACATTCCGGCCCAGATTCCGCACTGGTTTCACTTACACGACTAGTTTCGACATACGGAAGGAAAATGTTCCTCAGTCGAGGAAATGTTGTCTACTAATTGCGTCACTTGTGAATTCGAAATATTTGGCACGAAAATAAGACGCGAATTTCACTATGCGAAATTGACGGGACAAAAAAGACGAATTCTTATTCGCACTTCCTGTGGTGCGCGTGCCCTTTGAGTAGATCTAGTCCGTCTTCAGGTGTTTATGCGTGACTGTGTTTGGGTAATGTGTGTGTATATACAAACACCCTCCATTCGGCGGTGTAGAGGAGTTTCGCGTTTTCTTTTTCATTTAAAGTCATGAGCATGCATAGTAAACGTTTTGTTTCCATAGTTGAAATGACAATAAAAAAGAAATCCTTTTCTATTGATTTTCCTTTGTATTATACTTGCTCTACAGGAACAAGGTGGCAAAATGACGAGAATCGTATGTGCAGGTAATAATTGAACTCGTGAGGCACCCTGAATTTCTTCAGATCTCTTCCTCAAAATGCTTAGCATTTATGAGAGTCGTTTACGGGAATGAACATGGTTTTATCCTACACCAGAAACAACAGATCTGTGATAGCATCCACTTATGTTGTCGATTCAGTGAGGAAAATGCCTTCTTCTCCATTTAGCTTAGGGTTGCTAGCTCATCGGTTGTAAGATAACGAAGCCCTAGTAGAGAAAAAAACCATAAGAATTAACTTACAGAAAGCACTCATGGACATGAACAAGGTTTTTTAATTTCATCTAGTCAATAAGTTGAGTACCCTCATTTAGTTTTATGCACTTGAGCAAGTCCTTTTGGAAGGGAGTTCACCAAATTGACAATCAAGTTGCATTTGTCATGTTCCGTCAGAACATGTCTCAGCCTGGTCTCTAACGGTCACTCTTGAGGTAGTGAGCTTATCTCTGTTTTCAAGTAAGTAAAATGAGCTTATGTTTGCATTAAGCCCTGGGTCGTTGAACGGTACGTAAATCAATTCGAATTAAAAACGCGCCGATTGACAAACCGTCTAAATGTGAGAAAATAATAGATAAGGAAGTCTAAAACTTTCAATCAAAAAACCTTGTGTGAGATATAACATTGGGCTTTTTCTGGCAAAGCATAACTGTAGCGAATAATTTTCGAGTATAGTAGACAAAGAAAACCTGCTAGTTCAGTGCAGAAATCAATGCAGTAATTAAAGTACAACACACGGGAGTCACACAAATAAATGCTCGGTATTTAACTTGCAATCAACCCATCAGGTGGGACGAATATTTCCTTTTGATGGATTTATCCGGAAAAATAGCCATTAGATCACTTTCCCCAGCTCGCTGTATTGCTCTTTAACCACCAGATAGACATTCTTCAGTCTGATAAATCAATCACAGAACGGACGACCGATGCGATTTTAACTTATAGGTAAAGTGAGCAGCGACTCTTCTCTGTCAAGTGTTCAATAATAGCTGCAAATCAAAATTGACCATCTTGTTCTCAATGGTGACATACGAAAGTTGCGGCTAACTTAAATGGACCGTCCTCGGTATTGCTTGCGACCAAATGTAATCATCGTCTTGCTTCGATGTGATCACTTTTCTTTCTCAGCATTACGCTCTTCTTGGAAATATTCCGTTGTTTAGGCAATAAATTGTGCTCAGGTTTGTTTGCATAGGAGCTTTCGCACACGTCATCGAATGAGATAACAGATTTATGCGCCTCCCGATTTCGTTAACTCTCTGATTCACGTGTATACTGAAAACACTTGGAGCTGTCATCCCGATGGGACATGGTAACATTACAAAATGGTTGTTCAACAAGCCGAAAACCACAAGGTCCACCTTTAGAAGTTGATTTTCCAGTTTCTTGCATTGTATGTATGTTTATGCTCTTGATGTCGCGAAGTCTTACAGGAGCATTTTTAGTTATTTAATTTTTGAATTTAATTATAAAAACAAGTGTTCATTTGCAGACACATTTACTGTACATCATACGGAAGAACAGTAGTGATCTAAAGACATAGACTCAGCAGAATGAACGCCCCCATAAAACGCTAATGTTTTATTGCAAAGAATGAACTTGCATGCTGCTGCGCACCAAATATTTTCTAATTCTGAGTGATAACTTTCAAACTACCACAAATTTTATCCTGTCACTCAAGATTGTGCTAAATCAAGAACGGTGTAGGGGGAGATAAAGTTCGGATCGAATGCTTTTCATCCATAGCTATCGATACGCAAGTATGATATTAGAAACCAAAAAAGATTTGTAAATTGACTGCAATACCTCACGAGTTCTATCAATACCTTAACTCAACCATTGATCATTCTATTAACAAAGCACATTTGGTGTGATCTTTTGAGCTCTCGATAATCTGCCTAGCCAACTAATAGACAGTATGTGATTCGCAATGAAAGGGATAGCTATTTGGATCCGTCTCCATGAGCTGTGCCAACCATTCACAGAGAGGTTATCATAACCCAAACGACAAGAGGTGGTTTACCCTTGGTTAGATGAACAATTGAAAAAAAGGAAAATACTGTTAAGTAACCAACTGAATCAATTGTCGGCACTGTGTGACACCTTCACACCCCAGTCTAATTGGGGAATCTGAATTTTATCGCTACCATATTGTTCCCTAGAAAGTAATGTCGAAGTGTGAAATTGATGAAATTATTTTCTCGAATTACGATCCTCTGAACATGCAGTTAATACGTTCCAAAGAAATTAAGTTTTTCATTATGAACTACTATTAGAAATGAAGCAATAAGATGAACATCATGAGATCTATGGTGATATATTTGATTTGTTGTTTTACGGTTGTGACTACAATAAACCGCTTCTAATTATTTTTACCTTATGTTTAGTCGTTTAATGATATTCTTTAAAACTGTTCACTGTGGTAGGGAGTAGCTCCGTTGTACAGTATCGTATCTTGTAATGAGTTCATTCAGGGCCTAAGTAATTGGCACAACCCGTACTGAAATCGTGATTGAGTTGGTTGTATTGTTCGTGCCGGATATTGTAACTGGTCTGTTCAACAAGAAAATACTAACAAGGAAATGTTCTGTTTCAATCCATCATTGTCTTTAAAGAGTAGCCATGGTTACCAAAGATAATCATTTCCAACCAATTCTCTCACACGCACATGCACAGGCATTCCCGGGATTTGCAGGCCGGTGAGCATCATCCGGTGACCGATTGCAATGGTTTCCCAAGATTTGCCGTGTGCGTTCTGAGTGACATGACTATCTTGTATGATTTGAAACATTTTATCTAATTCTGTGATACCCATTGGAACATTTTTTCTATGAAAAGTTTTCTCCCTTTCCATGCGATAATAGCTTAATTAAAATCAAAACGGAACTCGTGGAGTTTCACTGAAGTGAAGCAACCGAATTAGATTTGTTAGGATGGGGTTTTCGGGTAAGCATTTTATTGCCGATTCTGGCGGAGTGTCTTTCTTTAAAGGTGGGGTTAATTCTAAACTACTCATAGTGGTCCTGCTTGCTTAGTCTTATTATTTATGTCTTTTTGTCTTTTTACTTCCTTTTTATATTTATTGAATATACAAATGTACAATCAACTTTCAGGAAGGGGGCTGCGGCCATAATAAGGTTACCTTGGGAAAATACAGATATAGGGAAGACGGGCGGCGGTGGAGCAATTTGAACCCGGGACACCCAGGTCACTAGTTGGTGACCTAACCACGTCCACCACCGCCCTGTCTGGAGATTATATCGGAATTATGGTTAGATGGAACCCCTGATCTCAGAAACAGCTAAAAGATAGTGCTTAAATCATTTAATAACAAGGAGCATTAATAATATAACAAAAGCATAGTCGATTTCACTCAAGAAATTATCGAAAGTTAACGGTATAATGGTAAACAAATCGATTTTTATAACTTGGACCGAACGAAGAGGAAAACGTCTATTCTGAAAATCGATAGGCGAAAATCTTTGTTGTTTAACTCACATCTATCTTTGAGTTGGTAAAGTTTCGTAGTTCACGATCAGTAATTTCTTCATTTGTAGGCACATTCCCTATCCTATTTTGTTGGTCGCTGGTTATCTTACCTGAGTTACTAAAACAAGATTTTAAGGCCTTATACGGTGGTCACTTTTTTCGATCCATATATTTTACTGGTTTCACTCCTAAGCGCTGAAACACTGCTGTGTTGTAGAGTGGTGCCTCGTGAAAAAGACCGTAGGAACACTGAGGTAAACTTTGAAATCTGAGTTTCGTGTGGCTCAAAACCCCACTGCAAGATTTATTGACCAGTTTACAACCCCCTCGGTCTATTTGGTTGTTGATGTTGTTCACACTATAGATGGCGCACCCCGATAAAGCCATTCGGTCGTGACACGGTGACTGGAATCCAGACGCATTCTTTCGGTCGAGCTCACGGTCAGAAGAAAAGGTCATCTCATTTGCAAATATCGCCTTCCCCCAACCCCGGAAGCATCGATTCACACACATTCGTGTCCGTGCTACATAAACCTGAAAGTCAAAAAACATTCCTATCTGTGGTTTCGAAAATACGGTCCTCTTGGACCGGAAAACAAATAATAAATACCAAACACCGCACTCTGTGAGTTATTGTGACCATGTGTGTGAGAGCGGGAGCACGTACGCACGCACACACACGTTGTGAAAGGGTTCAATTTCTCTAGCGGATTGAAAAAATGGAGGTCGGGGTGGGGGTGGATTTATGATTAAATCATTTAGGCGTTTTCAGGCTGAAATCATGTCTAACCGTGGCAACATACGAAACACGTATGTTAGCATTGTACCTCGAGATGCTCTTTTAAGCGGTTGAGCATTCATCCAGTTGTTGTAGATGACAGATGACTAAAGTGATTTCAGGATCAGCCAAGGTCCAAAGAGAAATAAAAATGAATAGTAAATCTGATCCTGCACTACATGATAAATTTCTTCGGTGCTTTGCCCGATTGAATCACACGAAAGACATGGATTTGTCACATGACGCATTTGTGTTAAAAGAAAACCCCTTGCATTACAAGACGAATTAAATTACAAAACGTGCAATGAAACGTTTTTTAAGTTTCTTTTGTTTTTCCTCAGCAAAACGGTTCTGGTCAATTCCCTCGGCGATTGCGATTGATGGTATCTCATCACACTTGAACGGAATTCAAGTTTCCGGAAACGGTATCACACCAGAGATATGGGAAATTTCGTCAGTAATAATTGTGGCATTGGATCAATGCACTTTTCCGAACATCTCAGTTCGTTATTTGCTCCTCTGATTTCTTGTGAATGGCCTGTGTATCACTCACGAGTCGGGAGATTGAATGACATGAATTTTTGGTTAAAACACCATTTGTAATGATGGAAGTGGTATTGATTTACAAAAAATACTATCATATAACCATACGATGTCATTCAATTTTGTTTTCCTTATTTGCGTTGTTTCCAACCGGAGTTCAGCAGATGAAAGCATGTTCCACGAAGGGGAATGCGATTCTGCAACACTTCGGGTGTCATACTTTGCCATATGGTGGCACCGGCGGTCAAATATGTCAGATCATCCAAAACCTCTCTTGGCGATTTTGAGTTCGAGTACGGCCATCGCGACCAATTCTTCACACCTGTATTCTGATAAGCAAATTTTAGTCCCCCGCAGTTATTATCACTGTTCCTACATGTTAGGTTTCTTGAAAATGGAAACAACTCTGTTGAGTAAAACTAACAAGTGTGTACAAAATATGAACAGAAATTTAAGATAGGAGAAAAGACTTATAATGCTTTTGATAAAGTGTAGATGAAGGAATATTCTAGAACTCATTGCAGCACTTTTGAGGACAACACGATGGACACGGACTTCTGGGCGATTAACAGAGCAATGCAATAATACGCTTAACACAAAAGCAGTCGGCCGATGATTTTTTTCCAAAACAGGAGTATCTAATTAGAAAAGGTTGACTTGCTTGGGGGCGAAATGCATTATAGCACGAGTCTCACGTAAAACGGGAGAAAATACTAAATTCCACCACCTTTACATCATGGTAAATGGTTTCATACAAATAAGGTATAGCTCTGAAAAATACTTCCTGTGATTTAATCCTCAAATACAAAAACAGGAGTCTTGGACTAATAATGGTCAACACTTCTAGGGGTAAGGCACTGTCCTCGAATGTTCTCAATAAGTATCCTGATACGCCCTAACTTAGAATAAGAGGCCGACTGAAAATCACCGCAGATTTCACAAATGTTATTTGGAGGCAATAATCTGTTATGCTTTAAGTGAAACCTCATCCGTTTTTGTTCAAAGTCTGCGTTACACAGGAAGCTATAGGAAATTCCGCACTGAGTATATAAGTCCCCAACTTTAAGTCAATAATAAATCGAGGAACCTACTAATCTTTGACTTAACATCGCTGAACTGAACTAAATTTGGAACCAGTAAAGTGCAACCAAATTATTAACGCAGATTTTGAGTAAAATTTATTTTATGCAGCTGAAATTTCTCCCTGTGCACGATTAACAGTTATTTCATAAAACACTCCAGGTAACCTAATGATGAATTACTGAATTCACATACATGCTTTGGGGCTAGGAAAGACGGATAAATATAGGGTTGTAATGGAGTTGATGTACTACCATGTCGTCTTCCATTAGAATGAGGGGATGATGACGGCCTATTCATATCCCAGATCACAACATGGAATGAAATGGTAAAAACATAACATCGATGATTATTCATATTTTCATTAATCTATGATTGCCACAATTATCAAGTAACGCATTTTATTCTCGAATGTTAAAATGGACTACTCGAACGAATCAAGGTTAGACGCGAGTGCTAAAATGAGTCCGGATTTTGGGTTTGTTAATAAATCGTGCACCAACCATGCCAAAATTGGCAAAATACATTTGATCCATTCGAATGGTTTGTTACATAAAGTTGGCTGGTCATTCTTCTCTGATCAACCATTGAAGTCTGTTAAGGACCGCAATTCTCAAACAAAACAACAGTGGACCGCACACTCAGCAATCGGTTTGACCTGTGAAGTAAAGCATCGATTTCTAGCCACCAGCAGGAGGGTCATGAAATTATCTTTACTTGATAATGCCTATTGATCTAATTCAATGAGAATTTATCAGGAATTAATGTACATTCAGCTTTGATAGTTGTTACAGCAGTTACAGTACAGGTAGATATAATTTATATATCCTTACTAACAATAATGCAAAACATAGTTTGGGTTAAGAACAAAGTATCCACATTAGTGAAAAGAAAAATTATGTCTATGACCAATTAACATCAAAGGCGAGGTTGAAGCGAGTGCTGCGTTTAGATGTAAATTTCAGTGAAGTAAAACACCTGCTTCAAAATGTTCTAAATCTGTTATAAAAGAAGTTGAAATGCGTGCAAAGGCTATGCAGCTAAGAACAAAGTTGGTGGAGAACAACACTACACAGAATGAAGAATGAAGCAGAGTGATATTCAACGAGATAAAGATTCAATTTGGACTATATGGATAGACTGATTTACTACTGGCCCTAGATCAGAAAAGAATGTAATGCTTACACACTGCAGTACATTTTATTAAGGCAAATTTCGCTTGAGTCCTAAAGACCATCGTCTTCTTGACATCCATGGTGGGTGTGACAGCAATGCGCATCTTCAACAGGATAATGCGTAGAACCACATCTTTCACATTTCAAAAGCGTGGTTGTTGTTTTCTTACCTTTAAACAATTCATTATTCGGATGACATTTTAGTTTAATTACCACTGAAAACGCTTCAGAAATCTGAAATAGACTCGCATATTGCGGGAAAATGCGTTTACACACTTCTGTGGAGCTGACGAATACGGTAGGCATCCTTTTGCGGTGATTATTGTAGGTGAAATAAATCAAGACGTTGAAGGCAGTAGAGAACCATTGTATTTTCTCGGTAGATCATGAAGTACTTTGTAGTTCATTAATCCAAACTGTTTTAGAGAAACAACCGCTGGATTTGATTTGGTTTTATAAAACAGATGCACGAGAGAGATGCAAAAATTATTGAATGTTTGGGCATTTCCCTTCACGGGTAATTGATGTCATGACGCGTTGTAACAAAGTCACAGTACATACGATGGAGATAAACAGGTGCAAAGGAATATGGATATTTCAAATGAATATTGAATATGGATATATCGACAAACCTTCCCATGAGAATTAGAACACCAATGGAGGCAGTAGACTTGTACTACTGCTGATTTTATCCGATGATCAGCTGGCTTGTCAAGCAGCTGAACAATAGACAAATCAAACTTACTGCTTAATTAAACACGCCCAAATACACATCTCTAACACTTTAATAAATCTGGAGCTATGCAACGATCTTTATCTAGTTCTCAACTTGAAATATATACATTTCAGACACTTTCCTTTTGTTAAATGAATTACTGCATGAGTCTAATATCGGATGAATACACTATAAAAAAGTTTATGAAATACCAATTAGATTCGAGTTGAAAAACTGAGGGGAATTATGAGGAGAATCATTTGTCGTATGATGTTTGCATTATGCATTATGATAAATCCATAATCAACGTGAGATCATGTTTATTGAAATTAGGATCAGTGCATTTTCGACAATATGAGAGCCTCGATCCAACAGTTCTACATGAAACATTACACACCAGAAATGGTAAGCGTTTCATTACTAGTTTCCTAGTGACGGCATTTGTAAGTTGTAGTAAAGGACACTCGCCTGAAGGAGTCCAAAAGCACTATCCGTCCTTGTTGTATTCTAACGATAAGTAATAATGGCACTGAAAGCCACATCCCCTAATATCATTCGAATAATAATTTTGATTCTGATAGTAAAGACAATATTCCTAATAGTAATCATTCTCATTGTCGGCATCATCATCATCACGGGAGCATCAGACGCATCATTGTTTTTCCACAGGAAACCGAAAAGAACTCGTCATTTAAATCGAGTAGTACGTCAAATCTTGATTTTACGATGCTCGTCTCCAGTTCGTTCCGCTTTGTTTCAAGTTACCAACTCGAACGCATTTATGTCAAAGACCTCTGAAGCTCCGTCGAAAGTCATTGACTGAGTCACTCAATGCTCTCGTTTACCTTTGTTTGAACAGCAGACAAATAAAATCACAAGCACACACACTGATGGTGGTCCACTTCGTCATTTAACCGCGTAACACCTACGGCTGGTTTCGTTCCGCTCAGGGTGGTCTTTCCGGGGAGGGCTTGGAAGAGCGCTGGAATGGTGTGGTCATTGATGCCCGAGTGTTTGGATGGGAGGGATGGGCGGGAGTTATTTTGAAAACAGACAAGCGCTGTTCTTTTGTGGAGGGTTCGGGAACATTGGTCGGTGTGCAGATGAATCACATGAAGTCTGTATGGACATCACATCCAAGACATGGCACTGATACATGCTCCAGTTCAGTGTACATTTCGGTCCAATACAAAATAAAATGTCTCTTTTGTGCTATTCTAACCCAACTTCGCATGAGTATTGGAAAAAACTGATTTGTGCACAACGAATTAGTAGCTTCTCACTCAAACCCACAGTCCCTTCTGGAGGGTACAAAACCTCCATCACCATGTGATATTGGTTCGAATTTTAGGAAAAAGCGATCCGGTTTTTGGATGACTGAACTTTTTAAGTCCAGCTAGATAGAATTTGTGTAGTTTTAGAGCTATCCAATGATTTGCTNGCTAGAAGTGTATACACGTGTACTTCGAGCCACTGCTTTGTCAGATGTATGTGCTTATGAACATGCTTGTGGACAATTCTGACTATACACTGAACGGAATTATTTTTGTTCCGATCTATTTGATTTGAATATTATCCCCATTCACTCCGTCGGAATTGACTGATAAATTGTGCTTATGAATAAGCAGCTGTCCACATCACTCGATTGTGCGTCTATCTAATTAAACCCGGAATGGTCCGGACGGGCTTCCGGCTGAAAAATGTGTGTGAAAATCTTTTAAATGCATTATTCTCTCAGTTACCGACGTTTGAAAAGCAAACGCTTCCGCCAAACTATCATCATGAGCATCTCATTTATTAAGTTCAAGGTCAGCCAATCTTATCCTCTATCGCTTAGATACTCCCTGATTCAGGAAACTAGATATTGAAACCGAATTTAATAGCTTTAGATTGATCAATATCCAGAAATTCTGTTAAGCAAGACAAATACAGTTTGTCTCAATAATAACCGAATCATGATTACTTAAAGTCAGTCCCCAAAAGACCGCCATTCCGCAAGAAAGATTTCAGAATTTTACTTTGTTTTACCTGCGCAGCGATGGAGAGCGTATTCGGTGTTTCGGATTTTCGTGAATTGTGGACGACTTCCGAATTCATCAAACATTGCCTCCTGTACCATGCTGATTCACATACAATTGTGTGTGAGTTCATCGATTTCCTAATAATCACGCATTTCAATCAACCGCGGGGACGGGATTTCGTGCTTAATGCTTCAAAAAGGCCTTGAATGATTGTTGTTTCATCTTCACAAGAGTGCGCAGTATTTTCCTGCACTTTGTAATGAGTGACTCGAACCGGGTCGGGAGTAGAACTCTTTACCATAAGTTACTAGGGCATCACAAAATCCTGAGTTCTGCTTTGGGATCAAACAAAAAGCTTTCTTTGTTACTGTCACCGGATGGAGAACCTGAAAAGTTGCAGAACACTCGCAACCCGAATGCTTCTGAATTCCTAATTCGGTCATATATATGCGCGATTTGACGCTATCATGGCCAAAACTATTGATTGTTGTGATTAACAGTGAAAAAATCCATCAAAATGGTACTGCTGTACACAGAAGTTATCTAGTTCTTTTTATACACCATTTATTGGGACAAATTATTTCACTCGCTTGTAAATCTAAGGTCACGTTCAATGCAATATCTGTTATTCTGCCGCGAATTAATCTTTAGTAAATCGCGGTTTCATGTTGAGATTCATGTGTTTCACTGACGGATAACAGGTGACGTAGACCTTCTTCCGGGAAATTCCTTTGCATCGGTTCGACTGTTTCTTTTAAATACTTGTACATACAATTGGTTTTTAGTCATTTATGAGTATTCACTATTTGTTTTTGATGAAGGAACTTATCAGCAAACTCAGTGTTTTTTTTAGATTCTTGCATGTGCACAAAATCTTTCTGCACAGTATGAACAGAATCAAGAAGGTTAGTATCACTTGGATGCAGCTTTGTTTAATAACTCGAGCATTCTGACATTCTCTTTCGTGTTCAGGGAAAATCAGACCTGACTCCTGAGTGATGGTCTGTCCACCCATACATCTAAACAGCTATCAATATAATCCCAATTAGTTCATTTATTATGTTGTCTAGTTACATTTGCTGTCAGCTGATCATTATTACTCGCAAAAAGGGAACATCCGCACACTGGTTATTAGATTGACTTTACTAAACATATGTTGTCCCCCCCCCCAGTGCTAAATACCATTATTACCTGTTTATGCAGGTTATTCACCGGCATAGTCATCATCCCAAACTATCCCCATCATCATCAACATGTTGGTCATCATCATTAACGAATTCGCGTCTTAATCGTTCACATCAGCATCACAGGAACCGCAACGGATTACTTGATCACGCCTCTCCTTCACTTGAATGCGTCGGCATGTTTTACCCGAATTCTATTTGAGGGCGATGTTTCTTCCAGAAAGACGCATTATGTGTTCATGGTTCAGGATATATCATCGGCTATGAATGACAGAGATAAAAGGAAAACTGGAACTTTGCAAACACCACACCCCATCTCTCCTCATTCAGGTCCATCAGCACTCACCACACACACAAGTACTGTAATCCATCCACCCTCTGTACCGTCTGACCTATGCAGTCGCAAAAATCCATCATGCAATTCGATTAGTCATCTAACCTATTTTGGTCTTGATTAAGTGTGATTTTGACCGAACTCTGCTCGTCTCCGTCAACCGACGGTTGGCAAAAGCGGGAGATAAGACGAAAAGCTACACACACAAACAAACATGAATCTGGTCTCTTACATCAAGGTGTACGGGCGGGACTCAGAGGATTGACTGCAACTCTATTGCATTCTATCAAATGTGAACGGGGTCATAAAAGGAAAAGCATGGGGATCTAGAACCCTAAGCCGCGCCAAAAACGGGAATGGTGCCAACGATAAATATCAGAATATTTTCGACGTGATTTCGTAAACCCCATTTGTCACGCTTTGTGCTATCCCATGCGGTTTGCTCATTTTGATAGGTAGAATGACGTTACCTTTTCGTTTCTGGGACTAAGGTATGACGTAAAGTTGCATTTGGATAGTCAATCATCTTGTTTTATTTTTCTGCCTCCTGTCTAAAGCAAATCTCGGTTCTGATATTTCATAACAGTCAACAAACAAGCCTATTAATATCATAAACTTATTTCAATGCAGGAAATCGTTTACAAAGTAGCATTTAAAAAAATGCAAACACAACTCATTTATCTTATTATACGGTGAGATTACTTCACACACTGCCGTCAATCGTCAATCTCAACGTGATCAAATAACTGATAAAGGTCATGTCTAAGCAAATCCTCAACCGCTGAAATATTCTTTTATAACTTAAGGGATCGTTTTCACATTGTCCCGTTTTATACTGGCAGTAAATGATTACTTGGTGTTCTTCAAATGAGTAGAATTTCCAAATTTTCCAAACACCGATTTCTTCAAATATACCATACTATGAACAGTTCTATGCTACCGTTTGGCCATAGAAACGATCTGTTAGTGAAACGGATTGTCATCAAGATTTGAGGTAACAAGTAGCACGTTGTACAAAAACCGTATTGAGTATTAAATTCTTTAAAATACCCATTCCATCATTTTTTGTTTTTAGTTGCGTTTAGCATTTTTAAATAATGATAAAAGCAATTTTCAGGAAGGTTTAAGCGACCAATCAAAGGACTAGCATACAGAAAATGTGGCTATTTGGTTAGCGATGGTGTGATTCGAACGGACGTCCCTCAGAACGCAAAGTCGGTAACCCTAACCGACTAACGAACGCCATTCTGTAGGGCATTACAAAAGTAACGTCGGCATCGCAAGTTTAACATTCCTATTCTAGTGGTCGACTGGTAATTTCGTCGCAATAACCACCCGGATGTCCTGGGTTCGAACCCCGTCACCGCATCCACCTTCCTGTTATCTGTGACGAAATTACCAGTCGACCACTAGAATAGGAATG
>UZAN01042489.1:21481-32449 GCA_900618425.1 Echinostoma caproni | reverse complement strand
CTCCCCCCCAACGTTTTTGATTAGGCACATTCTTGGGTGTCACACTTCAATCTGTAGTAGTTGGAAAGTTACATCTCAGAATTAGAAAATATTCGGTGCGCAGCAGCATGCAAGTTCATTCTTTGCAATAAAACATTAGCGTTTTATGGGGGCGTTTACTTTACTCAGTCCAAATCTTCAAGTAGAAAACATTCTTCCGTGTAAGGCACAGTAAAGTGCCTACAAATGAACACTTGCTTTTAAAATTAAATTAAAATATTAAGTAACTAAATACTGCTCATGTAAGACATTTCGACATAAAGAGCCAAAATATAAATGCACTGCAAGAAACTGGAAAATCTACATCTAAAATTGGATCTTTGGTTTTTCGTCTCCTTGAACAACCATTTTGTAATATTACCATGTCCCATCGGGATGACAGCTCCAAGTGTTTTCAGTAGATACGTTAGGCAGAGTTAACGGATTCATGAGGCGCTTAAATCTGTTGTCTCATTCGACGATGTGTGCGATCATTACAATGTAAACAAACCTGAGCACAATTTATCGCCTAATCAACGGAATATTTCCAGGAAGACAGTAATGCCAAGGAAGAAAAGTGATCACATCGAAGCAAGACGATGATTGCATTTGGCTGCAACTGGGATGTATTGCAAAAGGCCAACATCGAGGATGGTCCATTCAGATTATCTTCAACTTTCGTATTCCACCGTTGACAACAGAACGGCCAATTTTGTTTTGCAGCTGTTATTGAAAACTTGAACTTTTCCGAAGAAGTCCATTTTACTGATCATCAAAAGGCAATTTTCGTCCCACCTGATGCCTTGGGTTTAAATTAAATAGCAATCACGTATCTGTCCGAATCTCAAAGTTGTACTCTGATTACTGCTATATTTGCTGCACTGAACCAGCAGATGTTTGGTGACTACTATACCAGAAAATTATTCTGTACAGTCTTTGCCAGAAAAAAGCTCAATGTCATATCTGATGCAAGTATTTTCATTGAATGTTCTATACTTCATTATCTACTATTTTCTCATATTTGGGCGGTTTGTGGATCGGTGCGTTGGGAATTCGAATTGATTCAGGTACCGTCCAACAACACGGAGTTGAATGCAATCGAAAACATACAGGTGTTGATCAAACCCGTGCAACATCATTCCCTTTTTGGACATAAATTTAAGTCACCAACGTCATTCTTACATCTTGATTGGCTTTGGTTAAAACGTAATTATTCCTGACTTCATCTCCAATTCCATGTTCTTAGTTCTTATTTATCGTCATTTGAATTTGCCCGAGCTTGAGTGTCGCGATAGAATTTCTAGTTGTTCTAAAGTTACAACCCAGATTTGGAAAATATTTCATGTTAGCAGCGTGGAAACCCATTCTTTTTAAGGAATGATTCATGTTTCATTAGAATGATTAATAAACTGAACACACTTATTCTAAACTTCCTATCTCTTTTGATTCAATCTATGGTAACTAAGCCAATTAATGAAAATATTCTGGCTTCAATGATTTGGTAAATTATTTGGCTACTCACGCATTATCCTTAATACTAAAACAACTGAAAATGTATTCCGAGAAACATACAAGTTAACCTTCGAAAGTTAATTTGAGGTGTGCGGCTCGTTGATTTAGCGTCTTGTGTGTCACCATGCCCAAACTGGATGAAACATTCAAGATATTTTGGCATATAATTAAAGCCCAGAGGCAACTTAATCGAGAGACACAAATCTGATAAGTCAGTTCTTGACTAGTGCAAGTGATTTGATGTAAACATAAGCCCAATTTGTTGCACAAGCAATGAAATTTCTTCATCAAAACATAAACCAGGAGGGAGAAAACCAACCATATCGAAGCAAGACTATAGCTGAATTTGATCGCATCGGAGAAGAGCTGCACACAACCAACAAGGTGAATAGCCCAAGCGGATTCACCATTTTTCATCATGCTACCGTTTGAAAATCGATGGCTCCATTCGAAATGCAGCTGAGGTCACCTGACATGAACGCCCAACAAAGTAGTGCATGTATTTATTTTACGAACAAATTCCAATCGCGTGCCTGTCCGTTTTGCATTGGGTTTTTCTCATTGCTGGCTAATGAGTAATTCATCAAGCGAAGAAAGCTGATCTACTGACAATTTTCTAATGAATTTCGATTTAACTGACAAAAAGCCTGACGGGTTGGGATTTTTTTGATTGAGTTACCGATTCAGTCTTCACTCTTCAGGATTGAGGGCAGAGGGCAGGGTGTCCGTGTAAGCCCCATCACCACTGGGTCGAAGGTCCTATCACAAGTGTTCGTTCCTCCATAGCCCCTTCAGGTGCTCATCCAGACACCGTTTGAAAGCAGCGCCTGTCTTCTCTTCCACCACAGTCGCTGGAAGGGAATTCCAGAGTGTTATTGACCTACGCGAGAGTCGGTAGACTAACGGAAGACCAACTGACTGAAGTTTCCGCAACGTGAGAGAGTGCCCCCGCGTGCGGCGCCCTGTCCGTAAAGGGAAGTACTGTTGCAGCTCCAGGCCCATATCACCTCTCAGGATCTTCCTCAGGCAGATGAGATCTCCCCTGAGGCGTCGATATGCAATTGGGAACAGACCAGTAGCCTGCGGACTACCTTCATAGCTGGTCCCGCGTAGTCCAACAACGAGTCTAGTGGCAGCACGTTGTACACGCTCCAAATTAGCCAGTTCACCGGCCGTGCAGGGGTATGTGACCGCACCACCGTACTCAAGTCTTGGTCTGACACCGGAAGCGTACAGCAGCCTGAAAGCGTCCATCGTGAGCTGGGTGAAAGACCGCCGAATAGGCCCCAGAAGGCTTCATGCGCTAGCACAGACCCGATCGGTATTTTCTCGGGTCTTTAGTGATGACGTAACCATAACACCCAGGTCTCGTTCGCAAGATGTTCTGCGCAAGGTGGTTCCCTGGAAGTTGTAGACTACCGCTGAGTCAGCACACCCAAATGCAGGTGAAAGGGAAGTAAATACTGGACACCTTGTTGTTGGTCTCCTGCACATACCGGTCAGGTTATCACAAAATGTATTGAATTGATAAGGGCGGTTTTCGCTAACTATCACTCCCAAAATGCATTCGTGGAAGTCATATTTTGCACAGTTGAACGTTAGTATACCTTCTTACTTGAAGTTAGTAGTAGAAAACGGCTCGAGCTCACTAAATACTACTTCTAAAATTTATTTAGTTTCTAGATGGGTGAAGACCAATGTCGAGTTCATTCAATTACCATTCAGCATTTGGGATTTAAATGTAATCAAAAATATTTTCCCTGTGATAGAAACAGCAATAAGTTAACTGACTCGACAGCATTGGTGTGGTCAGGGTGTTTTGTGTAATAGAAGGAACTGGAAAATTCTGTTGGATAATCAACTTGATGGACCCCATGCAAATGCGACAAACTCTAGTGCTTAAAATCGAAGAAGGGGAAACAATATGGATGAAATGAAAGAACAAAACCTATATCAAGTCTGTGAGTGATTTCCATAATTAAATTCTAAATATGTTTGTTTCTTGTAGCTATTTTTCGGTTTAACTTCCACTTTATTGGATATGCAATAAACAATAGTGCAATTTCAGGAAGGAGAAAGCGGACATTTAAAGAGCTACCATGCAACAAACAAACGGAGTAGGTTACGTGATGTTGGAGCTATTAGTATACATACCCGGGGTAATAAGTTGGTGAAGAGACCACTGGACCACCACCGGTGATGCACAAGCAATCGTCGTCGAAATCGAGCAAACGTACATATTCTTCCAATTCAACGGGGAGATACGAAAACCAAAGTTGGATATTTAGTGTATAAAGCTTCGAATAGGCCACTCGGATGTTCAGAGGCATCAGGCACTCAATGATTTTGAGGAATAAACGATCTTTTAACGAAGGGAAACCACACCGACGACAAAAATGAGTGCCTGGTGCTTATCAGCACTCGAATGAGCGATTACAAGCTTGAAAATCTCAATTGATTGAGCTATTGGCACAAGGTGATGACCGTCGGCCGTGTATCTCAGGGGTAAGGGTTTGAATTCCCGACACGACTGATCGCGGTTCGAGTCCTGATGGAGACACAAAATGTACGCACTGCTGACGAGTCCCAAACAGGACGAAACAGCTGTACACTGCTCTTTTTTGCTTATCACAAACATTCCCATCGGTGGATATTATTACGAATATGTTGCATCTGAGGTTGTACAATATCATTATCCATCCCTTGAATGAGGCTGGGGAAACTAAGTGTTGTCAGGAACAAATTTGGCGAATGCTAGGGTGGTTCAACAGTTTGGTCAGTATCTGTTCAACATTCTTGAAGGCAGATCTTATTTCGCTCGTCAAGAGTGCTTCATAGATCCCATTGTAAAGCATCATCTGACGGAAACAGCAAAGTGCGATTTGAATGTCAATTTGGCAGACTCCATGCTAGAACAGCTTGCCCCATTGCACAAAAACTAAATAAAGGTGCTCAACTTACTGGAAAAATGAAATCAGGATTGTATCATGCCCATTACTGATTTTTATGAAAAGTTATTCTTATGGTTATTTTCTCTACTAGCGCTTCGTTATCCTACAACCGATGAGCTAGTAACCGTTATCCTAATCGAGAAGACGGCCTTTTTCTAACAAAATCGATAATGTAGGTGATACTATCACAGCTCTGCTGTTTCCGGTATGGGATAAAACCATACTCATTCCTGTGAATAAGGATGAAATAATAAATAAAATAAAATAATAATAAATAAGGCTGAATCATTAGGTATTGACGAAATTCCGGATGTCGCACAAGTACAATCAGTACAGCTGAAAGCTTTGCCAGTGATGTCCTTCGTTGCATTTTTGGGAGGAAAAATAAGGATATTCCATTTAGAACTGTTTTAAACTCAAGGTAGAAATTAAAGCACTTCAATAAAAGAGTTAGCGTGAGAAATAAACGTGAACATCTTTTCGTTTCTTCAGGAGAGGCAGTAAACGAACTTATGTGGGGAGGTAAACATTCATTTTAAAACTAGTACATATATAGGTTTTATTTATTTGTCCCAAAATGAATATGGGTAGGCAGATAGATGNGATAGATAGATAGATAGATAGATAGATAGATAGATAGATAGATAGATAGATAGATAGATAGATAGATAGATAGATAGATAGATAGAATCTACGTTTCAATACTACTATTAGTCATTGAAGTTAGCAACATCTACCTTTAGTTACCTTAACTAGGTCTCAACAAACTTAAAATGGCCCCTCTGCTCTGTAAAACATTTTCTGCTGGGTAGATCACGTGGGTGTTCCAATGACCGAAAACCTTGGATCACCCGAAATAGTACGGTGCCGAATGTGCTTCGATACCGTAATTTTACGCATAAAAATTTAACATTTTATGGTTCTGTTTTATGATGTTCATGTTCAGTTACCCCAAACACCCAATAATGTTCATTCATCCTTTCATCAAACTTCTGCTAAGCCCCACTCCTATTGTTGCACACCGTGCTTCAATGAACATCACCGACTCAGAGTATGAACTTTGAAAGCAATTCAACGAACCAGAGAAGTAAAATGCAATTTTGTACAAGAAATTTTCTTACGACACAAAGTGTTCGTTCAATCTCAAATCGTTAGGCCTTCCCATAGTGCATTAGATGAAATTAGAAACGAGGAAATATACCACATTGGTGTTTCGCAAGTATTGGGCCAGTTAAAACATCGATCAATAATAAATAAATGCGGACAATAAATGCGGTACATGGATAACAGTTGTAAAACCTACGTAATGCACACCCAAATACAAAATGTAAACTATGAATAAATAAAACTGTTATTAAAGTGCGATCGAACGAGAAGAGAGTGAAAGAGTGTGTTAACTAAAAGGGAATAGGAATATAAAGGAAAGCCAGTTTTTACAAGCAGTAGAGGTTGTATTTTTTTTTAAATTTTGCATGTGATTTCCAAAACATTGTATACTCTCCTGTCGGTGGGAGAGGAAACTGCACATATACATGTGCAAAAGAAAATAACAACGAGATGCTTCAGAACCGTTGGTTGCAGATTTCTCCAATGTTTTACCTAGTCATCCGCAATCAATAATGTTCTCTTAAATTTATTTAAATTTCCGGAAACAATAAAAAGCCAGTCCTTCACAAAATGGAATGACCCTATTCCATACAGACACCGGTTTCTCAATAAGAATCAACTAGAAAATACTCCTGATACTCTTCTATTTTGATAGTGCTGATTCGTTACCAGAAAGACATTTTTATGTGCATTGAATTCCTTGTTTTCATATCACCAGGTGGCTAGAATAGTGCCAATAATGCAAAGCCCATTTCGACTCATGTGGCATAGATTTCAGATTTGTGTGTATGTGTGCTTGGATGTCACAATTCCGAGTAGAATGTAATAACACCAAAGCTCGATTAGAAAGAGCGCATTGCAATCAGTTAATTGCAGGCGACCAGCCAGACACATTTCGCTGATTGATTTCGCCTCACTTATTTTTTTCTGCAATTTGCGGCAAATCTGTCAGCATCAAGCGGTATGAGTGAGCTCCTAAATCACTTGCTGGTTCATTTCGTCCTGTTTCGTAGCAACAGCTTGTGCGAACTATGTGATCATGAATCACCGACTGGGTGATTGATCATGTTTAGCTCCGATTGGTCACGAACAAATGCGGAGCCAAAATAAATGCCATCAGTATCTTTTGTAAAATTTGCCAACAGCAGTGCAATATATATCGTTTTTGTATTCCCCCTTACGTGGTATACACACACTAAGTGGTATTCTCGTACGAGATAACCGGAATTCAACGGATCCCACAAATTACCATGACTTTTGAATTATTGGAGATGGGTCCTCAGATGTATGAATATGATATGAATGTGCACGTAGAAATTTAGGATTCCAAACATTAAATTTTAACTAAACTGTGTGATGAAGCAGATTCCCCTATTGTGGGGATGGGAAATTTATTAGGCACGCTCATAATACAAGTGAAATAAGTTAATGGTGCATATTTTACGAGGGGGCAAATGTTTCTTTCCCTTCATAAAACAACATAGAAGCCTATCATAGTCAGAAGAAGAGCCTGTGATGATGCTATTTTCAACCGAATTCCTGAAACTTGAATTTTTAGTCCAAATGAAACGTAGATGAAACAGTTTCGTGTACAACTGAATTTGAAGATTGCTGTCTATCACTGAGCTGGGTTGGTGTTGGTTGTTCAAAATCAGGATTTTTTGAGTCCGTGTGCTCGAGAAAAGAATATAGATAACTCAAGCGTTGGTTCTTTAAATGTAAATACAGGAAAAACTATTTGCTCGGGTAGCATAGAGCTAAATTACACGGAATTCTCCTGTCTTGTGGCTGAAATAAATCAACAGATTCTGTGAATTAATTAAAAGAGATCTCTTGTTTTGACCGGATGGGACCATTCATGACCTTTTCATGGAAAAGAGTTAAAAAAGAAGCAACACTGATCAATGAATCGTTCGGTTATATATATATATATATATATATATATATATATATATCGATTAGAGCGGAACGCAAAAGAATGCAACTTTGCGTCGATGGATATTTTTATAATCAAGCCGTTCTTTTTCAGAGTCGTATTATAACAAAATGATACGAACAAGTCCCTCTTTGAATATTAAATCAAAAACCATTATTATGAAAACTGAATACTGCTTTTTCAAACTGACTGCAACCTGTTTCAACGCAAGGAACCGACAGTGATCTTCTTTAAAATATTTGTTTGCACATGTCCAGGGTAAACTATGGTAAGAAGATCTGATCTATGGTGGAGAAATCAAATCCACACATATGTTTAGCTGACATCAGACAAAAACAAGGAGTCCGTTTGCGGCAAATCACTTCAAAGCCGATTGGACGACCGATGGAAAAATTAAGCAAAACCACCTGAAACACAAATGACAGGGATGCATGACGAATCATTATCTGACAAAACAGATAAATTCATAGATTCTAAAGCTCCGTGAACAGCAGTAACGGGTCAAGTGATATATGATTTACTTTCACTCCGCTTGTTCAATGCAATAACAAAACATTTCGCGCTAAATTGATCATCGAACAGAACACGTCATATAAGCGTTATAATCGTCATATAAATCAATCAGTAGGTAAGGGAATTCGAAAGAAAATACAGTTGAAGTGCTCATTGCAGCACAATGCCACGGTCCATGCTGTAATTCCATAAGAGAAACGAAGAGCACTACTGTCCCTCATTCCAATGATAAATTGCATGCGATGGACTATACGGATAACTAAAGCAGAGTCTTTTGATGAGCTTACTTGTATGTCGAGATTGTGAAAATTTCAGTAGCCTAGGTGGGATTCGAACCCAAGAATGGACGCCGCCTACACTTTACATGGGTTTGAATCCCAACAAGGCTACTAAAATTTCCACAATCTCAACATAAAATCTTCAATCTGCTAAACACGAATTTAAGCCTAATTGTCACAAGATCAAAGCGAACGGCAAACATATCTGCAGCTTCATTTTCCCCACTTAGACTTTCAGTTTGCTGGAGTTCGATTTGACTGGAACCCACTAAAAACGCAAGTAAATTCGGTGTGACTTTGCTACTATCGCTGCTTTTGTGTACACTTTACTCTTCCTAAGTGGAACAGTGATCCTATATTATTTGCACTTGTGAAAGGTATCACTACTGTAAGTATTACTACCGATACCATTACCTGCAGTAACGACGTAAGTGCTTCAAGTAAAGCCAAGTCAAATTAAGCTTTATGTAACAAATAGGGTGAATATTCAGTGGAGAAACATTCCTTAAACAAATAAAATGTTAAAAATCCAGTAACGCAATGAATGAACACCAGTGCGGTAGGTTATTTTCAAGTCCATAATGAAAAAATTCCGACTTACCAAATCGTGCACAAGATATGTTAGTACGTGTAGGGAGAAGACTAAATTTGGAATGTGTACAAAGATGACACATTTATTATGATCAGCATGCAGATAAATTAATTCATTAGAGAGGATATTTTTGGAGAATTGGCCATATAGATCACAAAATGCTAGTAAACCATGATACCATCAAAGACATTCGTGAGAATGCCACTACAACGGAAAATAAGTTCGGTGCATTTGAAGTGACCAGGGAAAATACTGATGAACAGTGCTGTCAGTGTAGAGGAATGCAAACTCTCGCGAATTTACGAATTATATTTGGTGGAACGACAAACTTCTGGAGTCTAAAGGTGCAAAAAGACAGTATTCAAACCCTAATGTGGACGGTTTTAACAGGTTTTGGTGAAGGAAGGAAACTCTGAGATGTTTTACAGAATTAACCTTTGAAATGATTTCTTCATTAGACATCCTTAGACATCATTGATCCCATTCGTAAGTCTCTCATGCCTCATTGTGTGAAAGATTCTTTTTAATTCTCTAATATTTTGGAAAAAAATGCAATATCTCAACAGAGAATGTTTTCGATGGATGCGGATTCACTTTTCCCTAATGTATTTGTGTGACTAAATTTCTCCAAACCACTTGCCCCTTTATATTCCTTTTGATTATTCAAGAGAACTTATTCTTATGTGTACAGAGAACATTCGTTTTGTGTTTGAAGGAACCACACAAACAGACTGACAGTTTCGAAATGGGTAGTCCATTGTGTCCCATTTTAGCAGATTTTTCTGGGAATGATTAAGAAAAAACTAAGTGATAATGATTGCCAGTCGACCGTGTGCAAACGTTATGTGGACGATATTTTTATTCTCAAAGATGAAGAACATCTTAAAACACTTTTACAGGATTTTAACTCAGTCCAACCACGCCTCTCTGTATCTTATGAAGTAGAAAACAACAACACTCTAGCGTTTCTAGACATAAAAGTTACGAGGTGAATAAATGGGACATTACAACGCTCAGTTTACCGAAAAGCGACATGGAATGGCCACTACCTACACTTCTCCAGCTTTTCACCCATGGTTTGCAAAGGTGGCCTTGTGAAAACCCTATTTTATCGGGTGAAAAACACATGTTCTCCAAACACACTATAATAAGAAGAGGAGTTCCTGATGGAAAGAAACAGTATTAAACAATGGTTATACAGAAAGATTTAAAGACATTCACCGTAGACTATTCCTGAAAGGTAACCTAATCCCAAACGTTAGCAAAAAGACCATCTACTTAAAGCTTGCGTTCAAAGATGACCACATTTACAATGATGTGCGCCACAAGTTCAGTTCAGCCCTAGACCGTTTATTCCCAGCTGCTCAACTCAGACTCATTGCCTCTTCTTGTGGAATTGATGTGGACAAACGTAAATATGGCTGGCAAACCGGTTCTGTCTCACACAGTGTATACCAGTTCACCTGCAGTTGCGGTTACGCATAGGCAGAAGCATGGAAGCATAGGCAGAACAAACCACCAGCTATCACAACCGATGGCCGAACATATTCCAAAGTGGTTGGTGAAATTGATAACGCAACCGACAATTGATGATCAAGCGATTACAGAAATCCAGGGTCATCTGTTGTAAAATATCTCATGACAACAAGACACACAGCTGACCCCAATTCGTCTTTCAAACCACTTTTACGTAGACGCAATGTCAAACTCTTGGCAATTAGTGAAGCGCTGCTTATTCGGTTACATCACCCGACCTTGAGCGCACAAAAGATTTCGATACAATCAATCAACTTATCGTAGAGTTTACCTTCTACTTCTTTGTTTAGTATGCTTGTATACCTTCACTCACAATAACTGAAGAACCCCATGTGCTATATATATACTTGTTTGTTTTAAGTAAGCGACTGAGAAGATTAAACGAAATGTTAACATCTCGTGACTTTTGTCTTTATTCTATATTGATGAGATTTCATCATTAAAAGCAAATTCTTGTTGATCACTAACAGAATCTGATGGTAAAAGCTTATTTTGCAACAAGACAGAAAATCAACGGTTTTATAA
>UZAN01042489.1:0-21473 GCA_900618425.1 Echinostoma caproni | reverse complement strand
AGGCCAACTAACAACTTGATTGTCATAGTCTTGAAGATGGTGAAAATTGTCAAGGTCATTCATGAGGCACCCAGTTACCACCTCATTAGCCTGCTTGAACGAGATAAAGTTAAGAGAAATGGAAAAGTTATTCATGTACAGAGAAAAACGAATAGATACATGATGTTAACCTGAAGGTCCATATAATTAACTTCTGGAGAGGAAGTTTTACCGCCACAAAAATGAGTTGCGTCCTATGTGAGAATTAATTGATAAAGACATTCAGAACATCAAGTCTCAGGTTGCACTTAATAGGATTGAATGAGTGAGACCGCCACTACAAAGTAAACCAAACCATAAACATAACCAATAACTAACCAGACCCTTCGTATAATGAGGAATACATAACATAGACAATAGCGTCAGGAATAGAAAATGATGATGTGTGAGCAACTTGAAGAGGGTCATGATCAGCGGGCTAAAGAGTCACCTGGTTTAAAAGCACTACTTCCAAATATTGCAATATTGTTGGCATACAAGTATTTGATTAGTACTTCAAAGAAACTTCGTTAATGATACGTGTTATGTGGACGCATCTCTTGCAATCATGAATACTTCCAGAGTACACAGACAAACTAAACCACTCAGCAAAACGTAAAACTAGCTCTAAGTTTCATGCTTTCAGCAGAACGGATGAGATTAATAATGGTCTTTTGCCCTCTATGATCTGAGATGCTTCAGGGGACTAAGTACTTCAACCGGTGAGAGGAGGTAGCTTTCTTCAACAGATGGAAATGAGTAATATTGACCTTGATACAGAACAAGTAGAAAACAGACAATCTGACTCTTTTGCACTCAGAAGGGAGCTCTCGTGAGCCTCGCAGACCTACTTTTAATGCTGACTACAAATACAGATAGCTTTTGCTTCATCGAAGGGTTTCAACTTACATCCGTGTCAATTACTGTATCTCCATCTTCGTTGTAATTGATAGTTATATTTATAGTAATGCACCTGCCAATTACATCAACTGTATATTTGCCTCAAAAAGCCGTTTTAGTGCAGACAATGAGAATCTGTTGGTACATATTCATGAAGTGTAACCAGGACATCGCGGATCAAAGAAAAGATTGCGATAATAAGGGAGAGCAAGCAGCACTACGGGAAACAGGAAATTACATGGAAAGAAACTATGAGTATAAGGGTAGCTAATTCATCACGGAAACAATTTTGGGTTCTACAAGGTTCGATAGTGACGACAACATTCACCATATATTTCCAGGTGTAAAAATAGTGCAGTGATCGGAGATACTGGTAGGGAATCGTTTTACAACGGAAAGGATTTTCGGGCTATGTAGAAAAATGCTTTGAAGCCCAGAAGATAAGACCGAGGAAAAGAAGATTACAATAAAGGAAAACACAGTTGATCCTAGCTGCCACTCAGCCGCGTCTAATGACAAAGGTTAATTTCCAATCGCGTCGGAAAATATCAACGCTACCAAACCAAACGACTTCATCCTGAATGTCTGAATGTAGTTACGCTTACTGAACTGAAATCACTCTGCTATTCTTTCATTCCTTGTGGTGTATCATCCATGCTCTTGACAGCACCATTTTTTGTCACAAGCGAGCAAATTTTATTTGAAAAATAAAGTAAACGAGACGTTCAGTTTATCAACGGAACGCCGTATGAGCTCCACACACCAGGTAGTACGATGCTTATTTTGGTGTCCCCAACTATTTTCCCTCTTTTTTGATTTGCCATCTCACAGAACGGGAAAGAGGTGCACGATAAAAAGCAAACGTTTCAAAACAGGAGCTGACGAGGATTATTTATTTAAATGCTCGTACCTCTCTGTAAGCCAAAGCTGATTCGGAAAAGTCCTGAGTTCCGCTAGATTGTTCCGTTCACCTCAGAATGCAACTTTCATCGGTTGACGAGGACACAGAGCGTATTATTGTAGCCCAAGCATCAGATTGGGTTGTTGAGTAGTTACCGCAAAAATTTGGGAATGCGTAGGCTCGACATCAAACTATCATATTCAAGTACCTCTGGTTTGTCCCCATTGAACGAGAATTACAGCATTTGTTTCAGCACACAGACACGCACGCTTGAAGAGGAAAGCCAAATGAAACAAAAGCCAACCGACAATCACTCATTCACGTTTTCTTCAAATCTGAACTGCCTGCTAACCGAAGAAGTGCCACTGATTGTCGCAGAAATTCCATTCGCGACAGCGAACGAGTTTGGACGAAGGGGCACTTTGCTGAGATTTGTGTATGAGTGAAAGCGAAAAAAACAAATGGATCATGTCTGGAGGAGGGCAATGGTTGACCGAATTCCATACCAATGTTTGTGTGGAATTTGAAAGAGAAAATCCAGGGATTTCTTCTTAACATTATAATGATCTTTTGTCTATTCCTGTCCATTCAATGAACTCTGTTGAAATATGAATAACTAGCAAAGCAAAACGTTTGGGTAAAAACGTTGCCTGACCGAATATCAGTGTTGTTGGACTGTGTTATAGGATGGTGAACTGTCTGTTTAAACTGGACAATTCAGTTGGTCCAACACTAAGAAACAAACTGAAAATATCCAAGTTAAAAAAAAATAAGATTTGATTTCTTTTGAACAGAAAAATACCAGAATAAACCAATCTCTGGATTTATAAAAATTGTCGAAATCATTCAAAATTTAACCTTGATTATTCTCATTGCGATGGACACAAAAAAGAATGATAATTATGCATACGCGGGCAATCGTCCAGAAGAAATCCAACTGATGCTTTTAAAATAACTACTGTTCTATTGGTTGGAATAAATTAGGTTATGACGATGGCAAAACAAAGAGCAAGTTTGTGTGATGTACTTAGAGAAACATAATGCAGAAATTGACTTATATCAAGATGCTTCTTTTAGATGTGATGAACATAGAAAAAGGAATACCATTCTGTAAGCTCCAGAGTCAAATTTCAATCCTATAACTTTTGATGATACTCTATTTATGCTCTTTTATTAGTCTGTTGCTAACTAGTAAAACAAATCGGTTATTCATAAAAGACCTCAGTATGAAGTTCTGTCACCAAAACTCACTAAAGAACAATAAGTGATGAGGCAGAATGGGATTGTACACCATTCGATTACTTCAAAATAAAGTGCAGTTGAACGTTTGAAATCAAACAATGATATTCATTGTCAAAACTTATTCGTTATTCAGTAGTATTTTATTCAATCTATGTTTGTCTATTGATCTCTCCCCTGAGTTATTGAGTAATCACGCCAATATCACATGCATCCATCATTTCCTGAAATAATGCAGTTGGACAATCCGAAATTCTAACAGCTTAGGTACCAGCCTAATTTGTAAGTAGAGAGGGAAACCAGATGATAATTGTATTCACTCAGAACTGATCTCCGTTGATCCATAGACGTGTAATAAAACAAGGATTTCCTTTCTTGCAGAGTACAGGATTTTCTCCTAGGGTTGCTTGGTAGGAAGTGGACTCTAATGTTCCGACTGTTATGGATTTGGCTTAGTGGTTTGCAGAAACATACTTCCGTCTGCGTTAGGTGAGCAGTACCAAGGTAAGAAAAGAACTCTAAAACTTAAAAAAATTGATAATGGGTTCTTCCAGCTACTACCAAATAGGGAATTTAGCCTCTATGTGTATATCCGATAGCATCCCTATCGCTGAATTTTGCATAGTCATACACCATTCGGGTATGCTCTTCTTTTCGATTGTGCTAAAGCGAGGATTATCTAATGCGAACTCAGTAAACCCAACCATACATTTTCTTCTTCGATAAGAAAGTTAATTTTAGAAAATCCAAGTTCATCACATTAAAATGTCCCCTGTATGTACTGAGTAAAATACCAGGGAAGTGGCTGACAATAATATTCTCAAAATTAAAAAGTAAAACTTTACATGACTTATTGTCCCACGTATCATAAGTAATGCTCATATGACACGATAATTTCCGATTTTATGAGGTTTTGCTCAATAGAGTGGCATCAGTCGAACAAACTCTCCACTATTCTCTTCTGTCAGCTTGAGTTTATATTGCAGTCTGAAATCCTGGCCGTTCTCTTTGGACTCGTTTGACCAGGTGAATACTCATTCATAATAGGGTAAAAGTCAGACAAAGTATAACAACAACAACAACAACAACTCGTTGACCCAGTTACGACTCTCGAGTTATCACAGTTCCAATCATGTGTCTATCAATCTATCTGAATACAGGAAAAACGCAATCGGTGACCTGGCCCTTGTGAACCATAGGCCATGAAAAACGGGGGTTAACATTGTGTGAAAACAAACAGAAATTGCGAATCACTCTCTTGGACATACGCTTCCCTGAACAGACAGCAATGGAGTAGTAGTATTCAGGGCTGTGGTGGTGATGGTGGTGGTAATGGTTGAGATGGGGATAGTAGTAGTGAGAAAATTGATAGTGAAGGAGTTCGTCACGTTGCTCTCTCCCTCTCTCCAGAAAGTAAATAGCCAATTTCCCTAAAATCTAAGCATGTGGTCAAGTCTGTAGACTGGAACACAGCTGGCCACTTGCTTTGACGGACGAGAGCTCTGGCTTGGACTGATCGTAAAACTGATTCTGACGAACAGACAAGTTTATGAGATCCGATTGCGAAGCGCCAAATGTTGAGCGATACGCCAAAAATAATCACATTATTCTGCTTACTATCAGAGTGTGTTTCACACACTGGGTTAGGGGAGGGGGCAGGGAGGTGCATAAAATGCACGTACCATGTTGGTTGAAGGTAGCTCAGGTGAATAAAATGCATACATTTTGTGTCTCATGGGTTCACACTGATAGACAAATTGTAACCGGCACAATATACACTCATTTGGAGCCCTGAAAACAGTGTGATCTGTTCATAAAATCCAAGTGAACAATTTGAAGAAGACGAGAATATCGTAACCTTGGGTTTATCATCATTGAAATCTATATCAATACCGCCTGTTGCCACTAAGCTAATGCGCATGAGGCTGGGTGAAAGTATCAGTGGATATGATTGGAATCGGAAATCCCAAATAGTTTTGCATCCATTACATCATTAGGAAAGATAGCTTCAAAGAGCAGATGAACGTGTGACTTAAGCGGTCAGGAGATGGCTATTTGATTCACTAACAGTTATTGGGAAGTGAAATCGGTAAGGTTTTTGCAAGGGATTAACTGAATCAGATAATGATTTTCCACGGGTGAGCACAGTGATTTTCTAAAGCCACCAAAGTGCAGCAGTCTTTATCTTCAAACCAAAGTGGATTATTCATAAGTTCAAGTATTGTGTCGAGCAATACTCCGTGATTATCGTATCAGCAACACTTGAACACACTGTTAAATGTTGTACAAAGAAAGGATTGTTATGGAGTTGCATGTGATCAAAAAGTACCAGAACAAAGTGAACATTTCCCTATCAGCACACATCAAACATCACAGCCTTCAGACGTTTTATCCCGTCTGCTTTTGGGTTAAATTTGTAAATATAACATTCAGGAGATACGAAAAACAGAGCAGACCAATAAAAACTTCAATACAAAAGATTATGACAACTAAATTTGCTATCCAACACAGATCCATCTCCTGACAGTCATAAACATGATCAAAGTTGAACTTAGGTGTTTTTCGGTCACGTGATGGACATCACAAATTCATATACTTCCTTTTGAAATTTATTTAAATAAACAAAAGAGATTGAGATGCATGATGGATGGGCTACAATTGCTCATTCTTTCATTATGCGATTACTTGAGATGATAAGCACAAAACAGATTCCTTATTATAATCAGAAACGGGTAAAATAGGGTGGAGTTGACGTATTTTTGGTCTAAAAGTGATATTTTTCATCCAAGCGTTATCAAGAGATAAATTATTCCGAGAACTCTATACAGCTTTCCAATAAAGCTATGCCACACTGAGGAGTAGAAACATCATGGCTGAATAATTCAATTCAGGAACAACCGTAACTGAGAGAAATAGGCAATTAAGTATTCAGTACACTCGACTTGACAAAACGGCTAATTAGTGTGGAGTTGTACTCACATATCATAATCCAGTTGATTGAGCTCTACATATTTTCGCCGTGGTTTGAAAAAAAGAAAACACAAAATTTCGTTTCAACATGCAGCATGAAGCAATTCGCTTGACTGCATGACGCAGTAAGCTACGGGTATAGCAACAATCAAAAGTCGCATTCTGTTGGACTGTGTGATTCCCATTACAGACATTTAATCTTCTTGCGAGGACTATCAGGCTGATTTGTGGAGCACAACTTCAGAAACCACTTCTGCTCAGTTCCTGTATTGGCTATCAGTTTCGGTGTACTTTTGGGTCGCTGTTGGCTGAAATCCGTTCACAAGTGGTACGAATTTGTGGAAGCATGATGAACAAAGGGCCAAGTATTTTCAAGTACTCCAGAAAAATGTAATGAAATGTCTCTCAAACAGTTCACAAAATATGCTGTGCACTCCAACTGCAGAAATATGGTGTTTTATTGAAGTAAAATGTTGTGTAAAATAGATACTTCAAAAATAAAAAGCAACACTCTTGTACTAATTTGTTCTGCGTTATTTAGTTACCAATAGCTGTTCAATTAAATAATCTATTTGCTTCTAGATGCAATGAGATACCAGCTGCAGTGGGAGTAGTTCAGACCAGAGAACGGCTGAAGACTAACCCGACTGAGCATTGCGATCGACATTTTGTAGTGCTTGGTAATGTATCTGTAACCACATTGGCACGTACTGAGGACCAATCTCATCAATATTTAGTCTGGAAATCGACACGATAAGTAACATCACGGTTCAACGAACGAAAGAACAATCATAGACGAAGGTAGAGTAAAATAGAGGAAGAAGACCACTAACGGATAGCTGACAAAATACCTCCTGGTTAAAGCAAAGCAATAAAGTTGTTCTAGTCATAACGGTCATCCCCGGGGTCGCTAACACGGCGGTACTTCGAGAGATAAAATATATTGGTACTGTTCCAAGATCCTATTAGAGACAGTGTGTCGAGGCTATTTCTCTCCAAATTCATCAAATGGATTATATTTCGATATCAACATTACTGAATTTTCCTTCTCATTTTTTTCACTGTATTTTTATTAATACCGATTTCCACCTGATTAGGTGAAATAGAAGCGGATGAATAATTTATGTGGACGTATTATGTTGTTACACATTGTAACGCATTTCAAATCATCAAGTAATCTTTGAATTTAATATATCATCGGAATGGTGCAATGTGTGCACTGCATCGGGAACTTCAAATTCCATCGACAAGTGATAGTAAAAATATACGTTGAATTTAGGTTATTCAGGTATCATGCAGAAAGACATTCCCATTCAATGTGCAAAATGATCTAGCGGTAAATCAATGCTATTCCAAATTGAGGAGGCAGAGAGTAATATGCTACAACAAGGACCAGATGTTTTAGTCTGTCATATATACATTAGTTCTTATAAATTCATTCCACATCACCTAATTGAAAGATTTGAAAGCGTGTTTTGCAGTGGTGGGAAAGTTCTATGGTGGGCATCACCGCATGAGCAACCGTGAACCCTGTGTTCTAACCCCGTTGCCGCCGCTCATTTTCTCCATTTTCCGTGGTTCATCAGACATTCTTCAATTGTCCGCAGTCCGTGCTTTGAAAACGGTGCTGTACAATTGTGTTTAATTAATCAAATGGAAATATGAATATAATCTGTCAAGCAATCCAACTGATACATCTGAATTGTTTATCTAACAACCTAATTCACTGTGAATACACTCGAAATACTAATTCTATTGAATAGCCCTCCATTTTGTATTTCGGTATAAATTTCAGTTTAGCGACATTTTATCTATGTTCCATTGACACAGAACCTAAAATCGAGTTTTCTCTCCCTACCTGTTTGGAGAATTTGCATTCGCATGACATGGCATGCATTTCGCTCCAATGATTACCTCCGGATGAAAAACGAGCGGTGCAGGATTCGGTCATGTGATCTCTCTTGAAAGCATTAGATCTTGGACAGATTTTCATTGAGCGCAAATACCAGACCTAGGGAACGAATCTCATTCGATGATCTCGTGTACACAGGTCATTTGTTTTGCCAGTCACATGTCAGATCGGTTCACAGACAGAAAATGGCGTTGTCTCTCCCGGTTTGTAGGAATCCGGAAGACACTGGAGCAGGACACTGTATGGTACACGTGAGCGCAGTTGGGATTCGCGAAGATCTGATATTGACATTAAAGTTTTCTCTAGGCATCTCAAATCCTACTCCGTTGAAAAAATGACGTAAAATAATAAGAGCTATATTATCCAAATGTTCTTTTCATCCCGTTTCTCTCACCAAGCTCATCGACTGTATTGTTCTATCGGTTTAACAATTGATGAATTCTTCCGGATCATAATCACTGAAGGTATCGGATCGGTTATTAATTGAATATTTTCAACTGAATTACTAAGTTCGATGTTTCTATCAATATTATGAGTCTTGATAGGTTATGGACAGATTACGCATATTATGTTGCTAGAATTACCCGTGAAATAATAAACCCATCTTTCCCTTAGAGAAGTTTTTTTAAATCATATTTATATATATCACTCCACACTTTCATCTGTGAAGACTTTTCGGGAAAAATAACAATCCGCCTTATTAGGCGGAAAACTTGAAGTGTACTGATGTTTGTGGTCATAATGAAAAACATTGACAAAGAACTTTTGTTCATTATCATTGCATTCCCAAGTGAATGGAATATGATGCAACTTGACTTTTAAATCACGAAGCAGGTATAAACATGAATATCTGACCAGAGAGCAATGTAAGTTTTATTCTTCGATTCTATGATAACTCTGAAATACTACGGTTGGAGTCCGTTTAGTCCTCAAAGTTTAGAATACGGGGTGTGAATTTCGACACGGTAATCAGTGAACAGAGTTTTATTTCTCGTTTGGATTGATCAAAAGTGTATGCTGCTTTTATGTCCTTGTCAGTACTCAAGCAAGAAACTTTCAGTTTGGGAGTTGAAGCCCTGAGCTACGCTGTCAACGATTACTTGAACATAGAGATTAAACACTTCTACCGAATTGCCTGCAAACTCACAAACATCATACACTTAGATTTGAATAAAACGGCATTCAAATTTGGTCGACTTGCACTGTTTGAGATCAGAAGCTTGTTGTATACACCAAAGACTGTTACCTTTTCCGATCATGCGAAGAATTAACAATTACATTTTGGTCACTTTTCCGGGCAACGGGATCGTACTCATCGGTTAGCCAAACATCATTCAAACCTTCATCGAATGGTTAATTTCCTCTAATCCGAGCGAATGGTTAGAATTTTGTCAGACCGTGAGGCTGTGATCAGATCGTTGAACGTCAAATTCTTAATAGCTTAATCATATACGGCACTAAACCAACGGTTCTTCTTCTGTAAAATGGGTAGTTTTAATTATGAGACAATTTTGGTTGCAATGGTACGTTGCTAATGCTTCTGAAATCAATATAGAAAAGTGCCCAAATAATTTGAAGATTTTTTTACCCCACAAACCGTTTGAATAAAATTGTAGAAACGAGTGAACTATCTGAATTGTTATTTATTTCTACTACCTGAAAATACAGTTATGCCCATGGAGACAATAAATATTTCGGAAATTGATAAAACAAATAACAGCACATGGTAATTATTGATTATGTACGAATTTGACGAAAACCAGTGGAAGTAATGCTACAATAATTTTAGTGCATCTATGCACTTGGAGATAACAAAGCATTTTCATAACATAAATTAATCTACAGTAATCTTCAACGTCATACTTCCAAATAAAGCCCACCCAAAATCGAAACAGCCTGAATACATGAATAAATGAATACATTCAGAAATCGTCCTACTTACAGCGTGGGTGGGACCCCGTTCCAAGTGGTTTTCTATAAAGATTTTCCGAGACAGAATGTATGAGCGTGTATAAAACGGTAAATATGTGTATGCGGGGGNGTAGACATAATACAGGACGAAGTAACCCCTAAAAGCAGTTTTCAGTAGCGAACATGTTATTTTTCGAACATCCCATCATGTTTCGTCCCTGCTGCTTAAAATTCGCATTTGCACAGTAGTCTGTTGTGCCTGGCATCCTGGAGAACGAATCCTATTTAGAACACAACACATGGTGTACTTGTTTTCTTTCACAAAAAAGTAATCTGCATAAATGCCTCTATCGAACGACAGAGAATTCTTAAGTGCCTTTTCATGTCACCATCGGTAACTAGCTATATGTAAACGTTGTTGCAAACTGTTCCGGTTTTTGGTAGAATAGTAATACTAAAACAATTTATGTATAATTTTTCGATTGTGGATAGTGGAGCATGTGTGCCAAAGCACGGGCTGAACCTTGTACATCCGAAGCGACGCAGACAACTATTCTCTCAGGTATCCCTTATTGATGATGATGATGACGTAACTTCATTGTTCACATGGACTGTAAAGTGAAGGTGGTTTCCGAACGTCGAGGATTGCTCAAATGTGCGGGATATGCATACAACCAAAAGCTAATTTTATGGTAGTTCCACTTTTTGTTTGATGGAGGTTATGAAACAGCGCAGTAACACCATGGTTGTGCATCTAAATGTATCTCTGTACTTGCTGCGACCAGATGAACTTAAGCTTTCTGGATCAGACAATATTTTTGTGGATTTTACTGAGGGCAGTCCAATAATTTCAGTACAAAATCCAATATTATTGACATCAGTAAAATGCACTCATTTAATATACCTGAGGAACTGTGGAGTTATCTTGTAGAAATCTCGCTCATTCTTCTCCAGTCATCGTATTCTGCTATGTTATATTATCATGTGTAAGTTCCTGATGATTGTCGTCTATGCAATTTCAATTATCATCCAGCATAGTTCAGTAGTTGCAGTAGTTCACGTTTGTTCGTCTAAAGTTTCTTTTTATTTTCTCTTTACTTTACCGATTTTTTAGTTGATCTTGGGATACAAAATCACGTTTATTTTTGGGCATTTGTAGGTGTCGATATGTATGTATGAAACGGGTTTGAGGATTCAACTACCCCCTCCCACACAGATAAATATTGATCGAGAATATTTTGAAAAGTCAAATAGGATTAAAACAGTCTATTGTCTCACTACGAGCTAGAAAACCATGAAACTGCCGGTAAAGAGAATGTGAATTAAATCTAAATTGTCCTGATCCAGCACTAATGCATATGCAAGAAGAAGCATTAATTCTGATTTTGATGATCCATCGATGCTACCTTCAGGATAGTCCCAAATAAACTCTGAAACAATCAGAAATATATCTGTCGTTCAATAACTCAGTCATACAATTCATCTTTAGCAAGAAGAACGTGACCAACAGAAAATTCCCCAAGAAGAATAAAAATAGTACGGCGATGGTGGCGGGGCTTGAACTCACACGCTACGAGTTATGGGGTACATAACCCCTGACTTTAATTTAGATGGTTATTCACTACAGGGAAACCGATTTCAATAGATTACAATGAGAATCACGTAGAAGAATTCATGTTTAATGCCACCTAACGAGCTCCTTATCATGCTGCGCTACGAGCGCTACGCATTTCGATCTTCACTTTATTCCATGCTTCACTTCGTCAATCATGACATTTTACACCCACTGCCACTTGTGAGATAATTCAGATAATTCAGCAGACAAGGAACTGAGAAGATAGAAATAGATACAATAAAATGGTTACTTGGTTCTTTCACTAATTTTCATATTCAGTTTTTACAACCATTAACCGTACACTTTCGTGCACCGGCTTTGGTTACTGTCTCATGACTGCCCATTCGAAGAAAGGAGTAAAAGAAAGCTCCGAATGCTAAAATCGGTGTCACATTGAAAATAGAAAATTCATTAGGACCCAATAATCGTCTAGGACATCAATTGGAATTTGAGAAAATTGTCCAGCCCCATTAGAACCGGTCCGGTAATTACTATAAACTATAATCGAACGGCAGTGCTATGCATCAAGCATTGTTGTACTTTGATAAAATTGCAACCCTTCGCTAGGTTTTCAAACTCAAAAATGTTTTACAACTGGGGAGCTGGTTTCCGCGCTATCTGAATTGTTAAGTGATTTTAGATTTCACAAACTATCACTTAGTGTGGTTTATAACTATAGTAACTTATCTCATCAATACATATGTTGGGAATAACTCATAAACGTCAAATTATTCTACATTTTGCATTGTGCATTTTTGTAGTTATGAAACTCGACTTCAACTTTACGATTTTTGCTCCCTCTGGATAACAATCTCTATCTTACGATGTATGTAGCTCCTATGTGAATGACTACTCTGAACTGTCACTAAAACGTAAGATAGTTATACTCTATTTCAGGCTTGGATGAATGCATTTAATAAAAGGAAAAAAGTTTTTGTGCGATTAGAGTTTCGTTCTTATCTGAGTATCTTCTCTCCTTTCAAGCTCAAGGGTAATGTTCTTGACACAAGCTACATTATAGTCCGATATCATAGCCTTTACGCATAACGACGTCAGGGCATGTTTTACTGAGCTCTCCTTTTACGATTAACTGTGAAAATATAGAAATGGGGAAGAATATTCTAAATGAATATTCTTCCAACTAGTAATCTCCAACTAGGAAACATAATTTGATGTATGTTTCTACAGCTCAGTTCCTAGCGGAACGATTTATCCAAACTGGTGTTTTTTTCATTGAAAAAACAGGTTAGCATATTCCCCCTTTCCTGACAGATAGCTGGTGATTATGAGTCTTTTTCTTGAACTATTCGACAGACGTTATCGCAAATTATCCATCATCTCTCAGTTGTCTGACGCATTGTTTTTCTAGAGGAATAAATAAGATGAATTTGGCCCGATTCAGGCGCTGTCTGATTCAAGAAATTATTTTTACAATACCGTGAAACTTTAGACTTTAGAATAATGATAATTGTCATTCACTATGCCATACTATTTAAGCCCGGTTTCGTTGTGAGAAAAAATGACAAACTTTTGTTTCATAAAATCGTGATAGTGTCACTGAAGCACCATTATTCTTCAGAATTTTCACTATTTTTATCAGTTCTGAGAGCACCTGTTAACAGTTACAATACTGTCTTTGTTTCGTCTTTTGCAAGTATTATGTTCTGAATGTTTTAATGATATTCAAAATGCTGGATGGTCACTTTTGGACCGCCGGAAACACGTTAGAAATATGCATTACTCACAGTCCCAAAGTACTGTTCAAAGAAAACCCTTCAACATCTTTGAGGAATTCGTATAATATTGAACATAACACGACAAAACCATTGCTATTTTTCTGAATTGCATATCTTTTAAACCAATAGGGAATTCTACAACACCTTGTCTTTGAAGTTTTGTAAGTGTTTGTCGATTGAGAAGCTTTTGTCCTACCATATTGGAGATCAACAACAGCTTAATATAAAATTAATAAAGAACCTCATCAACTTCGGGAAAGATTACTTTTGAGGCGGAAGCTCGACTTTTTGATCCAATTGTTCACCTTCGCAAAGTCAATCGAGCAATTTTTCCTTGCTCAGAATCGACCCTTGCATGCACTAGCAGACATCTTACGCAAATATTTAACCAAATATTTATCAACCAACAATGATCAATAAACTTCATATTAACCGGAAATCGCCTTTATTTTCTATTGTAAGAGAAGTGAATGTTATAATGGCGAGAAACACAACGAATGCGTTGTCAAAATACGGAACTAATATGAGAGTGGTCGCTGCATGTGGGTGTTAGAGTTCGGAACAATGGTGGTTGATTTGCGAACCTACTGTGTTTCTACAAAAAATCCCTTTCTTTTGGTTCATACGGGTCATCCAACTCTCGTTTGTAGCCCCAAGAAACTGCTTGTATGTGGTGACGATAAGGTCTGTGTACCCACTGGGCAGCTGGTTTAATTAACGTGAAGTCGCCTGGTTCCTCGGAAAACCGAGAGTTGCCTCGTCGTACATGGACGTGGCACAGTTCTTGCAGGCTGGGCGGACGAAGGCAACTGCTTGATCCCCTGACTAAGGTGGCGGTCTGAATGAAAGCGCAGCATTGGCAAATCCCGCTCTCCCTTGTAAGTAACACTTGTTTGTATACATGCTAATGGTTTATCCTCGTACAAAAGATCGAGCTATGCTAGAGGTGCCACTCATACTTAATTCCCATGAAGCCAGCACAATCTCTTGCTGGAGGTAGTTAAAGTACTTAAGGTTTTGATGGTGATAAATGGGAAAAAAGAATGGCCATGACAAAATTTATTTTCCGGATAATTTAACAAACATCATCACTCTAAGAATTGATTGAGCAAGTGACGAGTGTATCTCAGGCTGCAAATCTACTGTGAGTATTTGAACCTTATGCCTCAACTACAGGATGTAAAATATTCTACTTTCATTTCGGAGATATCAGTACGAGAAATATTTGATAATGAATGCCATTCTGATAAAAAAAACCAAGTTGCTATACCTAATAATAGTTTCACAAGAATCAATCGTATGAGTGTCAACAACTTGCGTTGTTTTCTGAGCGTCCCAGCCAAGATACCTTTAGTTGGTTTATCAGTCGTCTTTCAAAATGTATTTAATTTTTTCAACCGAATCTCAATAGGAGTCTTACGTGTTTGCTGACCGATCAACTCATTGTAGCAGTTCACACACAAGTGCATCAGTACTGAACAGCGCTGACCCTTACAAACAAACGTCATCCTCCAACTTGACCTATTAGACCGCTACCCCCCCCCCTTCAGATCAAACCATCGAATACAAATAACTTGTCATTGATCACTCGATATTTGTGATAAGGAATCATGATCCACATCCGATAGCTATCTCGATCGATAAACTGATCAATAGCTCACTCATTCCCTTTCTCTCTTGACCTATCTTATGTGCGAACAGAATGGCATGGGTCGACCACATGCCTTCATTTAATTAGATGTTTTCCGTGCCGTCGAACTTATATGTGATTCCCGGCGCTGAATTAACCAGAAAAGAGGAAGAGCAATGGATACATTAACTAGAAAGCAAAAAATATTACAATGTTTCACCTCCTGTTCATCATGCCCTGCTACAGATGTCTGAAGGAAAAGAAAGAATGTAGCTAGACTTTCCCGACATTATCCAAACAGGAACAAACCGCAATATTGGATTCCGAATCTCTTACACGCCCTTACGTATCCTCGTCTGAATTTCCTTCACATTCCAGTAGTTTAACTAATCAGGCTTGTTGCATTCGGGAAAGGTAAATTCACAACACTGATATGAATTTCGGAGATTCTGAATTCGATGACTGGATAATTTCCGGCTACTTGAACGCATTTATCTCGAACACACAAATTGAATTGCGTTTCATTGGATCACTTTGAGAAACTGAGTCGATTCCTTCCATGGTGCAATCTGTCAGTCAATGCAAATGAACGACTAGAAAACGTCTTAATGATACGAGTGTGCTATTGGGACGCATTTACTCGATCTTGATGTTTGGAAGCTCAATATTTGTAAGAATTTTGAAAACACGATTTCCCCATTGAAAATTGAAATATAAACATGACAAGAACGGATTTGCACAATGTATCCACGCTCGGTTCGCTGTCATTTTACACGTACATACCGAAGTCACTGTGATTTTCTTAGTCAGTGAGATAACGAGGAGGGTAAGATAAAAACAGGCAACAAAAAGCGATTTTTTACTCATCAAGGCAAAGACGAATTGGTCAACCGATCCCGTTGCTTGTATAGATAGGGTTTGTGATTTTGAATAAGCAAAGCTTCGTAAGATCTCGGTAGGTTTGGTTGTTGTGTTGTGAAGAAACGTGAATGAAAGGAATGATGTGACAGTGTCTCATCTCATACAGATATTGCGTGATCGGTGAGTTGAAACTGGTCTGTTCATTCGATTGCGTAACCGTTTCGAATTTGTCGCTCCCAGTTGTTTTAAGTCACTCGTAAAGTGTTCGGATATTTGGTGAGGTAACCGCCTCCTCTTTTTACATGGCTCAGTATCCACGGTGGAATAGATAAATGCAGTCCGATTTCACGTAGAGCGATACTAGTTTATTTCACTACTTGTTACCATCATCCTGTTAACATTTGACAATCGCTCAAGCCGGCTAAAAGTGATCTTTCTTGGAATTCATGTGAATGGAAGGAACTGTTTCCTACTTCGTTTCACGTAAACAGGGCGAGTTCTCATATTTTTCTACTACCAGTGGTGGAAACTTTGTGCTCAATGAGTAACAGCATAAACAAAGCGTGACTCTTACGTTAAATGTTTTTATTCGGAAACTGATACTTTACAATGTTCCTGTATTAGTTCCGGTCAAATTGATTAGAACTGTCACTTCAGTGAAGTTGAATATATTTGTTTTGCTATATTCACATTTCGAGTCAGTTAGTCTACTACAAATATCTTCTCTACGTTTTTATTCGCCACGCTCCGTCATGCACCACAAATTTATGCAATATTCGTTCAGCGTGATTGCCAGTTACCATATATATATTCAATCCAAAAATTTCTTTCCAGTAGTTCAACCACCTTATAGATGCTTCTAAACAGGACCTGGTCTCAAGTGGCGACAAAGCTGATGGCCTTTCTGTAACTTTCAGTCTAAACTACAGAGAATTCGTTAGTTTATAACGTATTCATATTCCCCTTAGCAAACAGCATCGTCTGCGTTAGAACGTACTTTTAGAACAACGTGGAGTGGACAATACGTTCAGTACCATGGTTTTGTCAAGTCTAAATGTAGTAGAAACTCAATATGCAGCTTGGATAACACAGAACAAGAAAGAAATGTTCAACAGATACGATTAGAACTGCACTCCGATTCTAGCTGAATGTTTTCTTACCATTCGGAATGTTTTGTTGTCAAAACAATGCAAAAAAGAAACAAGATTCAAAGAGACAGGAGCCTTCAAGAGGCCCGTTTATGTTCATTTACCGCTCAAATGACATATGGACGCAGAAATTGTTCAGCGAAGACTTTCAGAATCAGTAGACGGAGCATTCTGTGTAGCGCTACTACAAATCACATTCGCATTTAAACCGGTTGCCTGTTGTCCACTAAAGACCAAGTGACAGATTCCACTGCCCCATTCTGTGTGTATTCATGTACCTCTCCGTATGAGATATGATACATTAGCCATCGCATGTTCGATCGTGTTTGTGAACATCACATAGCTGAGTTGAACGGGGAAAAATTAGAATAATTGTGAGAACAGTGTTTGCGAACCTCCTTGAGTTAAACCACTCCGTGGATGTGATAAACGTCTTTCGTTCCACTTACGAAGTTTGAAGGAGGCAATCAAGTGCAACCAAGTGTACCGCATCCTAGACACGGCCGAGGCCTCAAGTAATTGCCTCCACAACACCCCTGCGTGGGTTCAGCTAGAGTTTGTACAAGTGGTTAGGCAGCTTGCCGTAAGACACCACGATCCACTTCACGCACAGGTACACAAACAATTTCATTCGAATCGAAGTCAATGAGATTGTTACCTGTATTCCACTTCCGACGTTGCTAAATACACTCAATGCTGTTTTGGGTACGGTTGAATAGACCATATCGTCACTCTTCGTCAAATCCTAGAACACAGACACTCTTTTTGTAGATCCACCATTTTTATCTTCCTGGATCTGAAGGTGGCTTTCAACTCAGTCGACCGCTCTGGTACTGTCGGTGTTCGAACACCACTGTCTACATCGCATTGCACGAGTCTGGTGGGGAAACCGGACGAGCAATGTCGAGGTCCGGCACAGAGTTTTAGATAATCGCGATTGTCCATTGAAGCAGGTGATCGACCTCCATAGGTTACGCTTTTTGGGACATGTGCTACACATGTCACCAGATGGGTTGCCACGGCGAGCAATGTTTGNCTAGTATGAAAACCCTAACCGGATGACCAGGTCACATAAGCCCCGTTAGGCTCCTTGGCTGGGGACCCAGAGATCATAGTCACCGATGGTTAGAGACACTGAGTGATATGGCTGGGTGTCGCAAACAGTGGCGCTCATGCATCTACTCATTGTCCTTGTAACCGCAGTCTATGTAAATGTGTTATCTTTTGCGTGAATCTGCTCTCAACATTATAATCATCATTCTGCTGTTTTATCCAAATGGGCAACCAAAAGACAGCAACCATTACCGGAGCACGAAAGTGCATGTTTAATGGTTGTAAGAACTGAAATGAACTGAACTGAACTGAACTTTGGTACGACTAAAAATAACTGAAAATGGGCTTGTTCACCACGGTGTTTTATTCCTAATTTGTACGCCGGGACAGTTCAAACATTAGTCAACAACCAAAATATGTCTCCCCCGTCTTCCGCCTCCAAAAGGGATTCTGTTATCTAGACAGACTGAGATATTTGCATCATACATGACGGCGTTATAGTTTATTTTTGAGTAAAATCAGTTCTCATGTTTTACAGATACTTTCGACTGTTTGATTTGTTTGCTTTCCTAGATTGGGAAAATCACAATGCATCCAATTCCATCCAATTTTTGACAGGATTCAACATGTTTACCACTAAACAGTTTTGCACACTATACTGGGACACTCATCTAGTTATATATATATATATATATATATATATATATAGCACAGTTATGCTTATTTAACACCACCTTGAGCTTACCACGCTCCTCAAGGGGACCAACCAACGCTTTTCCATTATAATGTGTACTACTGGACGCCTGCTTGTAAACGAATCACGTTACCTACGTTTTTGCTATCATTTAACTTAGTATGTAAGTTTATGAAGCATAAAACATTATGTGTTGAAATGGGCGGTCTGATGGAAATCTCAAAAGTTGGATGAATTCACGTTTACCCGATTGAAATGAATTTCAGTAAGATGAAGAATAACCTTGATTTGGCGTTCACTTTTACATTAAAGACTTCCGTATATCTAGTCTGTGAAATGAATCTGTTAGCCACAGACAAATCTGGCAGACTATATATGATATTGTGCTAGATTTCGTTGGTGGCACATAAGTCAATGGGCATCATGTAGCAATTTTTCCACTCCAGTTCATATGTATTTTGGATTATAATGTTATTTTAAACGTCGGAACACAATATAAACTGAAATAACTGTTGCCGTTTGCATTGAATTCATCAAGCAATGCATCGTTAACGGTTTATTTCGTTCCGCTTATGCTGAAATCACAGAAAAGCAAATCTGGGTTTCGCTGGTGTTTTATTACAGCTGGCGGTGTATGCAATCACAAAACATCAAAAAGAACATCAGCAGTACATCACGGCAGAAAGCATAGGTCATTGATGGAACGACAAGCAACAACAACAATAAGAGAATTCTCTAAAAATGTGAAGGAAGAAATGATTTGACCATACATCATCAGATGCATCATAATGGAAATGGATGGATACAGAACTTGGATGGGGATTTGAAAAAGGTACACGTGTTGTTGTATTATTCACCACATGTGTAGGCATAAAAAGGAAATGAGCATTGGATGCCCCACCAAATCGCCTACTCCTCAAATAGAAACAGTATATAATAAAGTCTGGAAAGCTTCTATTTTTTCTGTTATTCTCGAATTTCATTCAACAATGTACATGTACAATATGCCGGAGTCCATTCAATCTGACTGAATCCGTGCTCTGTTAACACGTGAAGACCTACGCCTATACAAGTATTCAATTCCTTTTTCTGCATAGGCTATTCTCGAAATAGTAATTTTTCTAAAAGAACGGGACAGTGCTCACGTAATGCATGACATGGTGGCCAAGTGTGTTTGTCAAAGCGTATCAGTCTAGCGGCGTCGATGTAGTGTTCACCACTAAAAAGCCCTGAAAACACAGGTTTAGCTGTTTCGCATTTGGTAGGAATCATCAGCATTACATATCCACCGGATCCAGTAGGATTGAAATCGTGACCCAATAAGTTAGGGGACTGAGGTGACCAAGTCCTCATACCCGGGCTCGAATCCTTATGCATTCGATGAATATGGACTGCCAAATAGAATGAAACTAGTTACAATGATTTTAATTGATAACTGACACGTTGAATCTGCTCGACGAATACATGCACTAATGGAAAACAATCAAATCTATCAAATTGATCCATAAATGAAAATTGTACAACACGTTTACAGGAACGATGCAGCAACAAAATAAACGGCTGTCACGAGGTTCAAAGAGGATGCAAAGGCAGGCGATGTCAATTGGTTGCGAACATACGAACACCTTGCCACCGCCTCAACCACCAAAATGTGGTGATAAAATGAAGACATGTGCACATCTATTTTGACGATACCACTTATATGCATACAAGAAAATCACAGAAAAATGGCAATGAGCTAAAGCAGTTCATGCACTGCAATAGCAGGAGTGGTTTACGTGGAAAAAATAAGTGAATATTAAAACAAAAAATATATACATCGAGGAGTCCGTGCTCAGTGGATAGTAATGTGCTATAAATTCATTGCAAAAATAGGAGAACAAAACGAAATCTTTCTACCGGGTTTCTGTGGCACACCACACCTGTATGTTATAAAGATGCTTCCGCGTGGGGTTGAAACTCACTGAATATATACGATCATTAGCAATGAAGCCTATAAGTCTTTAGAGGCGGGTAATCTTTGGAAAGTTAGAAACTACTTTCATACTGACAGTCAAAGTTGTTGGTTTGTGTCTTTCCAGTGGTCTTTACTTCCTCTTCCAAATTCAGTAGAGTTTAAACGCTGGAGCGCAATGAACTCCGTCCTAACCTTGGGAACGAATAGGGTCATAATTTGTTGAAAAACTTCCAGACAAGTCATCAAGTATCACTCACACTTTATCAATCAAAACAGAACTTGAAAACGCTTATCGAATATCACAATATCGAAGCTCAATAAGTAGTTCATAAATATTGTATTTAGCATAATACATAATATGAGTAATGAAACGTAGTTAGTCCTCATAACATTATATAATCAGTTTCGTCATTGATACTCGCACAGCTTTTATGTTCAATTTTTAGTCTCTCTGGTCGGCCATGATCGCGTGATATACTGACATACTGATCTCAGATTGGAACGATCGATGATGATGGCTTATATTTATTAAAAGAATGAACAACTAATGCATGATGTCTTACTTCTGCATCCAAATAGAACCCGGAAATGACAAAACTACGCTAGGCTTTAATTGATGTGTGACAGGCGCTGCTGTCAATCACCTTATTCACTGCAGAGATGTGTTGAGTGTTTCTGTCAGTATCAGTTCCTCTGTTCTAACGCTGATTTTTATTTTTTAATGCATTGATAACAAAAATTTGGGTGTTGTAATTGGCCGGCTTTTGGAATTTTCACAAGGAATTTGGGACTTAATTTAATTGGTAAATATTATAGATTTGCTTCTGCATTTCGTAGATTCTGTTTAGCCAAACAACCAAGAGACTAGAACTGAAATCAGTTTCTGCTTGGATCCGAACTTTGGACATTCCATTCAACCTGTATGTAC
>UZAN01042488.1:17641-37128 GCA_900618425.1 Echinostoma caproni | reverse complement strand
ATCAGTGTACAGAAAGAAGACACACACGGATCAAATCCTGGGATACACCAGCAACCACCCAACCTGTCACAAGAAGAGTTGTATTCGGACACTTTTCGAAAGGACCGAAACACACTGCAGCACTGAAAAGTTGAGGCAGCAAGAGGAGAAATATCTCTATCAAGTATTCCTTTGCAACAGCTTTACCCGCAACTTCGTCAAACGGACAATAACTGGAACAGAACAACACACATGTTTAGATGGACAACCGAAGAAACAAATAACCCTACCGTATGTGAAGAACATCTCTGAAATGACCACGAGAATACTGAAGCCGCACAACATNCAAACCAAGAAGCAAAAAGAAGATAAAAATCGAACAAATGTTATCTACCGCATCAATTGCAAGGACTGCAGCAAGCACTACATCGGTCAAACGGGGAGAAAACTAGCAAATCGTGTGAACAAACACGAACTGGCCATCAAACGACACGATGCACTATCACTCATCTCAATTCATGAAGACCAAGAAGGACAAAACTTCGATTTTGAAAACACCAAAGTCGTCGATCAGGCCCGCACCAAGCACGCAAGAAAATTTTTGGAAGCTTGGTATTCATCGTAAAACTCTGACAACCGACACATTGACATTGATCAAGCCTTCACTCTCATGCAACAAAAGGACCAATCAGCACAAAGAAGGCAGGTCATGTCACACGTCACAACAGGACGACAGCAAAAATTCGACGGAACGATCAACAACCAGTCGTCAGACTGCTCGCGTCCACCTCATCCCCTATCGACACAAGGCGAACAAATAACAGCCAATCAGGCAACGTCACATCTTTACATGACTCAACGACCTATATAAGGAAAGGGACACTCGTAAGCGCTCACCCAGTTACTGCATTGAGAATGTCACCTCGATCGGTGATGAAACGTTTGCAATACAATTGCAAAGCTCGGCGAACAACTGAACACCAAGTAACACTACCCGAGCTACAAAAGGAACAATCAACACCGTTGTTTACAAACTATCATATTTATGTTTATTTGCAGGTACCCATATGTTTTGGCATTATTCCACGGTGCATATTATTCTTGACATGTTTGTTCCCCCCACTCCTTCTCAGCTGGGTATCATCCCAGACTGTTGTGTATCGCCTTCTTTTTCCAGAATCGGTTGGTTTGGGCCTGCCGAAGGCTTGGGGTTTGCAACCACAATGGACAATGGAGGATCACACCCACTGCCTCACCAACAAGGTGTTTTAAGGTTGGTTGTCTAGCATGTAGTCAGTCCCATATCAAAGCGACCAACGCCTAAATAATTTAAATCAATCCAGCGCCGATCAAAGCCCCGAACTCAAAGGAATGTGCTCTCAGAAGCAAGCCGTTATGCAGCTAATAGAGAAACATGTATTTGACAACTGTATGAACTCGCCGTACCCCTCTTTCCCCTTCATTTCTATCCGCGAGTCTCCATCTCCTCCCGTTCTTTGTCTGATAGACCGTCGATTCGTGCTTTCCTCCCATAAATTCTGCACATCGAATCTTACCGATAAAAGGTTTGCTCTTCCTTTAATTTCCGTTGACATGTTTACCTAGTGTATTTCCTCCATCCTCCCCATCTACGTATGTAACCTTGTCCACTTTGTGTTCCATTTGCACTGTGTTTTCATTCCGGTCCCCCGCCATCTCCATAGTGTATATCTTCTAATTGGACCTTCTATATATCTGTACATTTGATGTACACATGACTATTTTGAACATATGATCATGCTCTGTGCATGCTTTACGGGCTTCGTGAAATATGCATTATTATTATTCTTTTTATCATTATTATTATTTTTGGACATGTCGAAAGCTTTTGACTGCGTCTCACACGCAGGACTTTTGGCAAACATTCGCGGTTACGGTATCACCGGCTCCCTGCTGTCATGGCTCACCTCATACCTCTCATACCGAACCCAAACTGTTATGGTCAACGGCTTTCAATCGAGCCCCAGACCCATAACCAGCGGAGTCATCCAGGGTAGTGTCCTTGGCCCTTTACTCTTCCTCATGTATGTTAATTATATCTTCCCAGTTATAAAATTTGGCGTCAATTTCCTATTTGCTGATGGTATTAGAATCATCTACACGACTGGGGCAACTGACTCTTCCAGCTTAGTTCAGGAAATCTCAGCCGACTAACTCTCCTTTGAATCCTGGAGCGCAACACGGCGCATGAAGTTTTCAGCCAGCAACAGCGCTGCCCTTAGCTACTGATTTGCCTTATCCCCTGGAACCCTAACCCTTCACAGCTGCTTCATTCAATCTAGATCTACTGTGAAGGACCTGGGCATACAGTACTCTTGTGCGTTTAACTTTTCCGAGCGAGCAGATTTTCAAGCCACCAAGGGGCCGCAAACATCCGGGTTCGTCATTAGGTCCCTGAAACTGCAAAAAAGCGGACTCCTATGCTACACCATCCATGTAAGACCACTCTTAGAGTATTGCCCAGTTATCTACTCAAACATAAGCAAAACCTCAATAAGAGCACTGGAAAGTGTTCATAGGGCTTTCACAAAGCAGCTCATTGGCCTCTCTCTCCAGCTTTCTTACAAATAACTATGAAAAAGCCTGGAGCTGGAACCTCTTTGGCTGCGCCGTACAAAGCTCAGCTTAGGCGTCTTTTACAATATTCTCCATAAACGGATCTTCTCTTGGACTGCTCAATTGGATTTCAGAAGCGATCGTGGCTACCCACTTCGTAATCGAAATTTCACTTTACCCCTCTCGTTCTCCAGGGCCTCAATTAGAAACAACTTCTTTATTCCTGTGTACTCCAAGCTATGGAACAAACTTCCGAGTGACATTCGATCATCTCCATCTGTTCATCTCTTCAAACTGCAATAAATAAATTCCTCACGGTCCAAACCATAATCCAGCTCACCAACTCAATGCTGACTGAAGAAGACGCTTTTGCACTAGGGCTGCAGTTTTAAAACGGAAGCAATCATTGTTGCTTTTTCATTTTTAATCAGACGTGATATGTCCTCTTCCAAAACAATAGATTTTGCACTATGTCATAAGCTCACGCATAGCTCACCTCCCTTAACCACCTGATCCTCTTCTCCTTAGTGTCTTGCCTGCTGAATGTTTCCAAACTTCAGTTAGGTTCTCTGTTGTTCTTCTATTTTCACATTTGCTTCCAATACATCTTTTCCTCGAGGAATCTGTTTTGACGCCTCAGAGCCAAAGAAGAATCAGCAGTCTCCTTTGTTTTTTCATTGCAAGGTCTATCTAGTGGTCATTACTCGAAACTGTTTTATTAGTACAATTTAATAGTTCATTTTCGTGACTGTTCAGAAATCCTGGCATTTGATTGCGCGATCACATGAATGCTTTCTCTCTATTCCTCCCCCACTCAACAGCTAGGAAAAAACCCTAGACTGTTTCCTAATTCCGGCTTCCTTTCCAGAGATCTGCTGCTGTAAGAATAACGGCGACTCCCGTCGGATCGGTACAATTTGCAACGTTGAAGAAATTTGATGTATAACCAAAAAACCAGAAGCAGGAATCTATGAAATATTCCATCGTCTGGACCGTTTCACTAAAGAAACTCAATGTTCAGTCTGCAGGCCCAAACGCAGCGACTCCATGCTCCGTGCTCTTTTATCGATGATAAAAGACCTGGCGAGACGTAAAACCTCTTTTTCTCGGCTTGAATCGATCCCCCTTGCCTAAACAGTGATTTCACTTAGAAGCTAGTCGTACCGACAGGACGTCATATAAGCATTTTTCCAGAAACAATTCTTCCAGCACGTACACAAAATACCTTGAAATTCCTCACCCATCCAGATTTTGTGTATGTTCACCGCCGCACGATCAACGTTTAACATCTTTACCATGTCCAATACGCGCAGTTTTCATTTCTTTTCCCTGATCGACCTCAATCCTGAACAACACAACCCATTGACATGTGTACACGTTTTCGTTTGTTACATTGCCGCCTCTGTGACTTTTCATCTTCATGTCTCCTTATCTACATAACTATAACCTGTCAGAAATGTGCTACATTGCTCACCTTCCTTTTTGTAAATTTCTCGAATGAACAAAATGTTCACTAACTGTTTTGTGGTTCTCGTTGTTTGTCGCGCGCAAACAAATCGCGTTCCGTTGTTTTTTAACCCCACCAACTGTCGACCCAAAAGTGCTGCCATTTTTTGTAAAAAGTGATCGTTCATCCCAGCACACCTCACGACTTTCGTCGTGAAATATACCATTGTTATTATTATTGTGTGTGGGGCCTAACTTGTGGATAGCCACAAGGGTTGCATTTTTTCAGTCCCTTGCGAGCCTGCAAGTACCGATGAGCTCCTTAAATAACTTAGTCACCGGTCCCGCTAATGCACTTGGTATAGGCTGAATCACGGCAGAATGCAATCCATCCGGTTCGGCTGCTTTATGCCTATTTAAGGCGTTGAGCCCTCGGACCACGTCGTTTTCACACAGAGTGAACTCTGTGAATTGCTCCCTTGTTCTAGCCAGGCTGCAGTCCACAGTCTGTTCTGCCGTGTCAGGATGGGATTCTAAAGCCAGAAGTGTGGTGGAACTCGTCATGGGATCTACATTGTTTAGACTATGTGAGTAGTGCTTAATATGTTAACCTACGGGTTAAGTTGAAATAGTAGAGTTCCTTTGAACTAAAGCATTATCAGTCGCAATGAGTGAAGCTCTATTCATTGAGTAAATTAATCGTGGATGGAACGGATCCGGATTGTACCTATGTGCGGGATCTCCTTCTAAATGTTTGTGCGGGGATGCACCAAGAGCTGCTAAAGAGTTGTCAACTCATTTTAAAAAGCGTTCCAAACTGTGGGATGGTAAGCATCAGGTGGCGACCTCCATAGAATTTATTCGGGGACCAATGCGCACCGATAGGGGTGATAGTTAGTTGCCCCGGTGTGCATCCTCTTACTTTAGTCCGGTTTGCTTTTCGAGGTTTCATAGGAGTTTCATTGGTTGTAACTGGTAGTTGCTGGCGTGTGCTGGGGGATGCAATAGTGAGGGTGAGATCATTTTATCTAGGTCAACTGAATTAATCAGTGTTCTTGTTACAGGTGATTGACGTTGATGCGAATTTGGAATTGGGTTTTCTGTTCTGGGATTAAGGGTTGAGCACTCTGAACTCTTATAATCAAAGGGTTGTTATAAGATGACCTGGTGGTCTCCCTTTGTAACTGCGTCTTGTCAGGTTGAATCTTTATTGAATAAAACTCAGATAAATTGACTATAGTAGGATGTTTTCTCTCGTCGTTCATCCTGAAATTAAAAAATTAGTGGCCCACTAGAAAAAACACTATTATTCAGCTACTAAATTGATGGTTTAACGCCACTAATATGCTACCAAATCGCTACCAGATAGCTATGATGTGACAGATTTTGTAGTCCTTTTTCAACCAGATCGATGAAAATTGACCTCTAAAACGCTATAAAAACGACTTAACTCGGTGGTCGTTTATGCTACCTTATGTACCAATTTACCTGACTGTACCCATTAGTTCTTCTTTTTGCTGGAAGGCTTATAAACACCCGCGAACTCTAACGCGCCTTGGCGTTGACCATGTAATGTTAAATTTTCTCATTTAGATACAATCCCAGCACGTAATGGTTCCTTTGAATAAACCTTTTATGATCCTACTTGCAGCTCTTCTGGAGTTTCCGGCATATTGAACCTTGTACACGGCATCTGAAATAAAAAAATAGATTTAACGTTACATTTTTTCTTAGTGCATACAACATTTGTTAAAAGCTGACCAAATTTATTTACTCACCAAGAATGCAATGGGTCACCGTAGACGTCAACAAGGCAGCCCGACCGTGTATGCCGTTCCAGTTGAGTTGACGGTATGAGAAAGTGGTAGAAACTCTGCACACCTTTGTCCTAATGGATTCACCGATCGTTTCACCACCGCTCGAAGTAAGAAAGGTAACCTTTATTGGAATAAACAGTAAAAATTCTTCTGCTATAAATTACGAAATCACAAGCTTTCTCAGTATTGCGCAGTTCTTCCTCAAATATGTAAAAATCATCTAATGTTTGAACTGGCAAATCAATTTGCACAGGGTGAATGTTTTTGGTAAAGATGCAGCCAACTCGAAGTCGGATAAAGTCACAGATATTCTAAAAACATACTGATGAACTTTAAATGTCAGACATACATTTCGCGTTTATGCGCCGTATTCATGGGGCTGTTGCATCAAATAATGGTGAATCCGATTTGTTCAAAATCATCTCTTTGTAACGAAGAGCTTGTTGAAAGTTATGTGAGATATGGACACATGTAAGCAACTTTAACGCGTACCTGATCTGAATCTCTGCAGTTGATGGCAAGTCCCCTCCGGTCTTCAGCAGCTTCTACCTAGCCAGAATAGAAGGCGAGTCCGGTTTGGGCCAACGCACCTAGTTTTCCACAGAGTGATCGATGAATTCAACAACAGAATACATCTGAAAGAGTCAATGAAAAGGTTGTTAATTAGTTATTCCATTTGTTTTATATAAGGATGCCTCAATAACTAAATCAAAACAAATCACAAGTGTGAAAATCTTTTATTAAAACTAAATGTGTACAGTATTCAGATTATTTTGGGAGATATTTTGATGGAAGGCAGTAAAAAGAGAGTCCTGGTTAGCAACCGAATCAAGAATGGGGCTCATCCGACGAAGACGCGCGGACGCAGCGACGGGAAGTGCCTCGCGAGGCCATGCTCATTGCCACCCGAAACGAGCTAATCGACAATTACAGCCCGACAGACAATCCGCAGCTAACGGGAAAGATTCCCACCGAATGCCACAACGTCGGAGCTGTCGATCAACGCATCTCGCACCGCGATCAAGTCAAACCAGTCGGAATGGCACGCGAAAGAAGAGGCAACGTGCGTGCCAAATGCGGACCAAAATCAATAAGGAATTACCCACAGAAAGAGGCAAGAATGATCCCGCCGCGCGGTTGAGAATTGACTGTATATAATCAAACGCGTAGACTGTCTGCTTTTGAATTTGATCAATAGACGTTTTTACCAGCCAGCTCGCCTTCTCGTTACAATATGTTACTCGTGACGACATACCTAAGAAGTGTATACAAATTAATTGAGTTACAATGTTTCTTACCTTTGGGGATTAAACATATGTAATAGCGGGTAGACAGTTGCGTGGATGACGAACGCATAGAAAAATGGTGCGCCACTCGTATTGGTGTGCAAGTTTAAACAAAATGCATGAAACAAGCCAGAAAAACCGCCGAATGTTTCTGCATGAGAATAATAACATTCAACGTTTATACATATATATGGTTAGTTATGACATTTAAGCTAAGAAGTCAAAAAGCTACTACAGTAGTCGCTTTTGAGCGAAATATCGCTAATTGGTGTTAGCAGGAGGACATGCGTACTTTTGTTTTCTTTTTCGCAGCCTGAAGCAACTACCTGGACAATGTTTCAAGCTTGAGGACTGTAGGATTTTGGTTTTAACCTCAGAACGATTCAAACGATCAGGTACGTTAAAAACCACTACATGGTTTGCATTTTGCAAGCGTCTCATGACCTCAGCGGAGACAGTCGAAAAACTGGCTGGCTGCAATTATGCTCTGTGAACCTATGCGTGTTGTAGAGTCGATTGTACATGTAAGAGAGGCTAGTTGAGCCGTAATGTTTTCAAATTAAGATAGCTGATTGATTAACTTCGTTATGGTACTCTCTGTATTCTTGGTTCTTTTACTACCCTCAATTACTTTCATTAAATAGGTCATATTTCGAGATTGTGTTGCTTGAGGTGTCCTAGAAGCTTTATACTGGGAAATGCTAGTCTGATGGTATCTTCTACGAGAAGGCATGTTGTATCTTTTATTCAAGTGGATTATTGATGGGATTTACGAGTAAATTCACAACAGCAGCGTTTGCTATGAAAAAGTCGATAAACTACTGAAACACGATAAACCGTTACGGAACGAGATATATTGTATTATATTGTATTGTATTGTAATAACTTCTGCAAGCATAAAGCCCACATTTCAGTTAAAAAGTATACAGTTTGGAGCAAGGCAGACAATGAAAATAACAATGAAAAAGGCGATTAACATTCCAAAACTGTTAACAAATTCTGTGAAAACCTGTTCTTTGTTAACAAGAATACGTGCTAATTAGGGTACTGTGAAGTTACGATAAATGTTTATTCTAGAGGAAACACAACGATATTGTGATGTAGTTGAGGGATGGAAACAACAGAAAGTTAGGTCAGCGTGTAGCAAATAAATAGAGTCGATGAGAATCTTATGCTTTTCACATGCATTTAAATGACGCTCGCATAGATTAGTTATCAACTCCTTTAGCGGGATTGAAGGAACGCGGCTAATGATGTTCACTCCACGTTGAAGCAAATTAAAATCTTTCTTAAAGAGGTTGGGAAAAATAACAGGTGAACAATAAAGTAAAGCAGAGAAAACACACTGGTACACAAAGTTGGAAATAGTTAATTGTGGAATGCGAAAATGACGAAGTTTATGGATATGAAAAGAAAGTCGTCGAAGCTTACTGACGATGTGTTGAATGTGAGAGGTCCAGTGAAGATTAGTATCAATAAAAATACCCAGGTATTTAATGCAGTTAACCCGGGATACTGGTTCGGAACCAATCAATACCGGTTCAGATGGGAAAGAAAAGCGTGATAGTGTAAAGAGACATTCGAAACATTTGGAGGGAGATAGGCCCGATGTGGCGGGAAACCGTTGGGCGTTATCCAAGTTGTCAGAAAATTGTGAAAGACCAGAAGAGTCGGAGATGGCTTGACACAAGACCACATCGTCAGCATACTTGAATAGAGAAGTAGGAGCGCAATCATACAAGTCACTAATATACGTAGAAAATAAGTATGGAGAAAGAACTGCACCTTGGAGTATTCCAGAGCTGTTCAACAATGGTTTGGATTTCTTTCGACCTAATCTAGTACACTGAGTTCTCCTGGAGAAGTACTCGGCAAGCCAAGCTAATAACTGTCTAGGACAACCAAAGCTCTCTAGTCTATGAAGAAGAAAGGAACGGGGAATAGAATCAAAAGCAGATGAGTAGTCCAGAAACACACAACTGACAGATTTCGCAGAGTCATTCAACGATTTGATAATTTTATGTAAAAGAGAGGAAACTGCATCCAGCGTGCCTCTGTTTGGTTTATGAGCGAATTGAAGAAGATCATTTGGGACATCAATAGAGGACTGAATACGCTTAAGAACAACACGTTCTGCTAGCTTAAGTCCAACAGAGGTTAAAGCAATAGGACGAAAGTGTTTGTTAGAACGTTTGAAGTAGAGGATTTGGAGATGGAGACAATTGTTATTGGTTTCCAACAGTCTGGTATACAGCAAGTTTTTAAGTAATTGTTCAAAAATGATGTGAATATTTCACTGAGAGAATAGGCCCCAAATCTCAGAAGGGAAGATGAAAGGCCATCGGGACCGGCACTGCACGTCGTTTTCACGGTACGCAAAAGCTCAAGAGTTTCTTCTTTCGAAACTGCCTCTACTTAAACGGCATCGTCTAGAACAAATGGCGTGATCGCATCGCTTGATGGGTGGATAAATGCTGCATTAATAATGTCCAAATCTGTTGTAAAATCCGACATTTTGGATTTGGTCCCACACAGCAATTTGATATCTTGCCAAATTCGCTTACTGTTGTTATATAGCAGAAGCTGGGAGGCGTACGGGGTAGAGTGGAGTTTGATTTCAGTTTTGATCAAGTTGGTGAAATGCTTGACAGCCGCTGAGTCTCTAGATTTGTACGATCGTTCCTTCTGTCTTCTGAGTGACTTCAGCAATGGAGATGCTATGCTGCCGTTACAAACAAATAGAGTTTCAAAAGGGCAGCATAGATAAAACGTGCGGTTAAGTGTTTCAGTGAATAAGTTAACCGCATTGCGTAAAGAGGGATTAGAAGAAAACCACGAAAAAAAGACACTGATGGAACGCTTAAGAAGAAGGGTGTTTCTTGGGTAGAGATTGCGAAGACGAATGGTGATTTGATTGATTCTTGTGAGTGTATTGTGAATGGGACGGGAGTAGACTGTGGGCCTTATGAGAATCAGTGTATGATCAATAGTGGAAACAGGTGCGGTGAGTTTTAGGGCAAAATGTTCTGGGTGATTGGTGATAACCTTGTCTAAAATGAATCACCTCTTTTGCGGGACAAGCAAATATCAGTTAAGCCAAAAGAAGTTATGGGATAGATGGATGCGTGATTAAAGTCACCGACGATGATGTGGAGACTATCGTCTATGAGGGGAACGAAAGACAGAATAAATGCATCAAAGAAAGATGAAATGTGAAACTGGGTACAAAAGGGGGCTATGTATAAGTTGGTAATGATTGTTTTTCAGTATCGCGAAAATCTAGGGAAACATTGAACAGCTAAGCAGTCGATGCCATCGGCGGAATAATGGAAAAAATTTCAGACTTGCCGCTCCAGGCCGAGTTGATGTACGTGATCACTCCACCTCCTGTTTTCTTCTTGCAGTGCTTCCTATCATTACGGAAGCATTTAAAACCATTGATTCCAATTAGTGAGTCCTCGACATTATGGTCAAGCCAGGAATCTTGGCTACAAACAACACACGTGTTACGGTGGATGCGTGAATCAAGGGTGCACGTCAGATCCGTCATCTTTGCGAAGAGCTACAGGATGTTCGTGCTGACCAATCAGGGCACAGTCATTTTCGATGATGGTGTGCGACTAAGCGGTGCTTGCCAGCCACCGCGCTTGCATTCCTCCATTTTAGTAGGAATGAGAAAATGAGCCAACGATGACACGAAATACACATTATTGAGACGATCATGTTTGAAACTCATTATCCGAGACCGCGAATAGACCTTCCGAGTGGTCATCATGTGGTATCCACGAAAACAAAATAATTCAAAGAGGGAAAAAATGTAGCGCAGCCAATCGAAGGGCGCGCCATGACATCCTGGAGTTTGTAACTGTGATCAAGGACAGAAATATCCATCTTATGTTCATACCGATAAAGACTAGTACCAAAAAAAGAAATTATCAAAGTACAAAACAACATATTTTAAAGACAACCTTCACGTGACTTTGACAGTCAACCGTTAACAAAAGGATAATATTGCAATCAAACCATCTTTCTTGGCGAATAGCACGGTGAACGGAACCAAAGTGATGGCCGCAGATCAAACGAGCGAGACATTGTTTTCCTAGGAGTATTGTGACCTGTTAATCAGTATTCTAATTATTCTAATATCGTTTTCACCTGTTTCCCTTGTCTCAACTCCGTCGCACATGCTAACCAGGTAGTTGTATCCACTTTCTAAACCCAATTCTTATCAGTACAAGGATTCACCTTCAAAGCTGGATTTGTGGAACACAAATAATTCCGGTACATATTTATACACGTATTGTGATCCAATAATCCTAACTCAAAATCCTTAGTGTGCCCTTTGTGTATGCATCCCATTTGCCTCCCATATTTTCGTTCTGTGCTGTCAATTCCACTGGCACACACCAGTCCATTTTTTCTCTCGATATAAATGTATATATTCATATATAGACATATCTTTGTACACTTTCGAGCAATCAACCTCTCTGCATATTCGTTTGAAAAATGCTGCTTCTCCCCCTCCACGCTTATCAGTTGGGTATTAACCCACACTGCCGACTTTCGCCTTTCTCTTTCAGATTCGGTTGGCTTGGGCCTGCCAAAGGCTTAGAATCTACACCCACAATGGACAATCTCGCTCCGGCAATGGTTGTTGGGCGCGGTTGTATCCAACGTTTATACTACGTGCGTCCGCATTCCGGACCAGGTTGAGGATCACACCACTTCCTCACCTACAAGGTGTTATAAGATTGGGTGTCTAGCGTGTAGTCAGTCCCACATCAAAGCAACCAACGCCTCAACAATATAAATAAAAACCAATTAGTCCGTAAACGGTAAAGCCCCGAAGATCATTGTTCTGTGATCACAGAAGTCCTTCCAACTGTATCGACATTTGAAACAGTTTATTTATGAGACATCTGTCGTCTCTTGCTGAATTACTGTACTCTTCTTCAGCCCAATTGCAGCTCTGCATCTGAAATTATGAATCTTTCTTCTTCTTTCTTCTCTTTCTGTTCTTTGAACTCTTTGCCGCGCATTTTCTACCGAGCGGATTTTCCAACTCGCAATTTTATGTCTTGCCATTACTTTTCATAAGACAAACGTTCACAATGATGCGCATTACATAACAGATCACCCCCGTTATTAAANTTTGGATGTTACGTTACTACACTATTTATACTATTACTTTTTGTCTCCACTATTCATTTTTTACATTGTTGTACATATTAATCGTGCGTACTAGCATGCTTCGCGAAATATACCGTTCTTCTTCCTCTTATTATTATTACTAATTAAACATTGTTCCCAGTCTGAACGGTCCCGCTCATCCAAGGGCTGATCGCACTTCACGTGTGCTCGACATAGCTGTTGTAGGCGTATTTTTGGGGGTGACAGCTAAGGTACAAAGAATCCAAGCGGCTCGTACAAGCTATAGACCGACGATAGTAGTCCTCTCTCGGGTGGTCGAAGTTGAAAACTGAATTTGTCTGACTCTGTGCTCCAACGTTACCCTAGGCTTGACTCAATAGAGAGTGGTTGGATGGTCAGGCTAAGAACACTGTTCGATCGGTCTGGTCCAGGGTCCCCGTCTAAACGTTCGTGAGACTTGGTGAAACGAAAGCCTCCATTTTCAAGTAGATGTTTTAGCTGCGCTGTGTTGATATGCTGATTCTGCGTTATCAAATGTGTTTACGAAATCGTCGACATAGACGTTATTCCGAGCACTATAGAATACCGAGGCTGGGAGTTCGTTTCTCTATTGTAAAGCTATCCGCCGGAGTGCATAGTTTGCACAGAAACCAGAGGAGACTACCCCAAACGGGTGAACTGTTAGCCAATAGTCTACTGCAGGGCGCTGCACGTCACCTCCAATCCACCATTGCAGTCACAGAGCCTCGCTATATTCGTCTTTTATCTTAACTAGTGGGAACATTTCTTGTATATCGGCTGCCACAGCAACAGCCACTAACCGGAATCGATTAAGAACGTTGAGCAAAGGGGTGTTTAAGTCTGATCCTTATTGAAGACAAACGTTGAGAAAGAGATCGCCGTATCACGCCGCAAAATCGAATACCACGTCAGTCTTCCTTGGTTATTTGGGGATTGTCACGGGGTGGTGTTATAAATACCATGGTCTTTTCCCACGTGTACATAAAAGGTTTACTCGTTCTATATATCCCAGTTTCTCATTTCGTTGCACTGATTTTTTGTACTGCCGACACAGTTCCGCATCCCGGACAAGTCGCCTTTTCAAGTATTCCAATCCTTTTACGGCTGTCTCATGATTACTCGACAATCGGTCGTATCCTGTTCTGCATGGTTAAGGCACATCAAAGCCGTCAGTTTGACAGCACTCACTCCTTTTGGCTAACGTTAACGCTTGGTTATATTCTACGGAGGACCTCCTTTCAGGTCGCTTAGCTCCTCAAACTCGTTGTCATAAATCCACCGAAGGATTTGTTCTATCGCATCATCACCGGTAGTGGTGGTGGTGGGGAAGTTGATTGATAGTGGCTTACTTTTGATCGAATGCTGTGGTCCAATAAGGTCCACCCAAAAACAGTGCGAGCGGCGTAGGGTTCCTTCCTGCCACCCAGCCTCTGTGTCAGTACTCAGTGTGCTTCTGGTACGTCGAATCCTATTAGCAAATCGATTGTGGGAGAATTCGCTTCCTCAAACTGCAAATCTCTTCGGTGCGGCCAGCGTGTACGTCAACCAATTCCCACTTGAGTGACGCGTAGCCAAAACCGATACGAATCCCGAAATAAAACACGATCGATTGGTAATAGTAATAATAATAATAATAATAACGGTATATTTCGCGAAGCATGCTAGTGCGCACGATCAATATGTACAACAATGTGAAAAATGAATAGTGGAGACAAAAAGTAATAGTACAAAGCGTGTATTGCACAAGCTGGAAATGCATACTGTTAGAGGTATGCTTGTTAGTCTTCTAGACAGCTTTTTATCCTTGCGTTCCTGCTCCGTTAGGAGCCTCCTACTTCAACGCTTTCACGATGACAATAGATGTTCCCCAAGAATGTGTTTCAGGCCCTTTCCTTTTTATCTTATGCATAAATGAACTCCCGGACAAAATCCCAGTCCACATTGCTATCCATACTGACGATTTCACAGTCTTGGGAGTGACACATCAGCAGTGCAGGCAGCCATGGATATCACCAAAGCATGGTCATCAGAACGGAGCCTACCAATAAATGATGACAAATGTGTAAGTATGCCTTTTAGCAGGGGCTGCGCGCACACTATCAATGTGTGCAACACATCCCGTCTTCAGACTGTCTACCAATATAAGATCCTTGGCTTCTGGTTCTCTAACTCCCTATATTTTTCTTGCCACCACCAAAGAGCTCGGAAAAAGGCTTTGGGGATTCTCAACTTTATCAAGCGCTCCTTTCCTCGCTTTGAGGAAGAAGACTTTCAAATCTTATATGGCACATATGTAGGACCGCTATTGGAATATGGAGCCAAAATTGCGTGCTCTGGGCTTTTGGGTGATCGTGACTCCCTCGAACGAGTTCAGCAAGCAACAACAACGCTAGTCTCAGGTTTCTTCCATGTCCCATTCCCTATCCGTCTCACCACACTGAACCTTTACCCCCTAAACACCCGCCGCATTCGAGCGGACCTTTTTCTTCTTTACCATTGATTCTCCACCGACACGGCCAAACAGTTTTTCACCCAATGTTGCTTAGATACTCTTCGTGATCGCAGCAAAAAGCTGTTTTAGCCTCGTCTCCGCACCCGAGTTCGTCACTGGTTCTTTACCCATAGAGTCATTCCATTATGGAACAGCCTCCCGTGGGAGGTTGTTGACGAGGCTCCAAAGAGTATGTTCAAACACAAGCTGGATATCTTCCTTGGTCTTAAACACGCGACCACCAACTTCCATTAGTCGATCCCCGCGATCTGTTCATCTATCTCTCTATCCACCCCGTTCTCGTTTTAAATGCATTTATCCCAACTGCAATAAGTTATAATTTTTGTTGATGTTGTGTATTTTTGTGAATGCAAAAACAAAACAAAAATCAAAAACAAAACAAAAACGAAAACGTATGGAAAACACTTTTTGAAAATAAAGTGTCACGAATTTCCTTCGTATCTCTAGGTGTGAATTATGTAAATTTTACTTACGTGCATGTAAAAATGTCTTCACTATATTTGTGCTCTGCAAGCAGATACTGCACTCCTCCCCCTCTTCCTTTTCAGGTTCCTCCTTTCAATTACCTAAATCCCCATTGAATCTCCCTCACTAATGGGCCATGCTCTCAAATTCTCATAAGCGGGCATTACCCATCAATCGAAGACCGATAAACCAAGATCCGGGACCATTGGGCTTAGCCTCGAACCCGTGAAATACTTCAAGACTTCAAGACAGATCTTCACTACGGGCGGAGCATATGCAACCCTAGCTTACAAATCAGAGGCAATGAACCTCGGGATAACAGTCTCCAACACCTTTTTCCCGTCTTCTACTTCTGAAGCAGCAGCCTTGAAAACCAAGCGAGCTCTGTTTAGACTCCGAACGACAATCACAAACCGTTGCCTTAGTGTATTCATACCACTGTACACAGCCATCATAAAGCATCACCTCGAGTACTTTTTCATGCCTGGGCACTGTATTTCAGAATGACATCAAAAACCTAGATGTTCAACGGCTAGCAGCCCATATTGTCTGGAGTCAAAGAGGACTCAACTAATTAGAAAAACTAAACACCCTGAACCTATTCTCTTTAGAGTGCCAACGGATGAGGGGGGCTTCATTGAAGTGTACAAAGCCACCAGGAACATGGAGCTGTCCAAGGATGGATCCCGCCATTAGAAGGACACCAAACAGGTGTGGACCTCTATACGTCCTGTGATTTGAATTTGAATTTTTTGAATTTGAGTTTGACCTTGACAAGAGTACTGCGCGCTTTGAAATTTTGAAGTGCTCTATGTTTCGGTTAAAAGTGTCGTTGTTGCAGTGAAATAAAATGTTATTTCTCCATTTTTGCGCAGTTTAATGTAGCCGTGTTGCCGCCCGTTATTCGGAATTGATATTCTCGGAAACAACTATTTGTGCATCGTTTTTTACCGTTTTATCTTTGTTGTGTATTTTACCCTGGACTTTGCAATCTCGGGAGTATTGCGCACTTTTCAATCGTACTCATTTTGAATTATTCCTCTAGTATCCTATCCGTGTCTCAATATTGAGTATGGTAAGGGTGCAAGCGATGTGTGCAAGAGATGGGCTCATCCAAGGTGCTCGGGTATCAATGCAAAAGTGTATACACTGTACTTCCAGAGTAATTCGGCCAAATGGATGTGCATATGCTGTAAGGAAGCAGCATGGCTTGCGTTTTAAAGTAGAGTCGCGGAGGGTAGAGACACCTCACACAGAGAACATCTATGTAAGTTCGGAACAAAATCGCTGACGCGGCAATAGCTTGTCGCTCATACGCAGAGGTTGCCAGCACTCCAGCGGGAACAATGTTATTGGGACGTCCCAGCAATTTCTTGATGGCATTTTCCTCTACCCCGGTCGTCAGCAGGGTAGAAATGTGGGTATTTGGGAAATCGCAGCAACGGGTTAGGAGATCCAGAGCGAAGAAGCAGAAAAAAGATTCGGTAACCAGTCACCCGGATCTATAAGCCCTCGACAGGCACGTTATGGATCTACAAAGATTCTTGCGATGAATAGGGCATCCGGCCGAAGGCTTCTGATTCTTAACCGGGAGGAGCCTTATATAGAGGGAGTCCAAGAGCAGGCGAGAGTTAGATCATAGAAGGGTGTTAAACATACTGCGTCTAGCATTTGTGTTGCATCTTGAAGGTATTAAAGGCGACCATAGGGCGGGGATATAGAAAGCCCCGAATCCCAATAGAAATGGCCCTCCTGCGCGACCAATTCTAGTGGGTTTCTAGGCGCAACAAACTAGGGATCTACTACTGGCCCAATTTGTGTTGGTGTCCCAACGGACAAGAGGCCGATATCAGATCGCACCAGACGGACCCAGCGGGAGTCGCAGAGAATGCTTAAGTGCTCGAGAAGTGGGTATGAATCCTGACAAACTAAACGACCAGGTCCAAACTCGGAGGATATCTTCCGGCAATCGCATAGCGCGCATACCTGGGGTATCACCGGTAGTCGTGGTCATTGAGGATGTCCTAGAAGATGAGCAGTGACAAAGTTGCCTGCAAGAAGACAGCGCAGACGGAGAGGCTTCACTACGGCTAAGCAAACAGCCATCAGCTGAGGTGGCTCACCAAAGAGACCCTCAGGTTACAAATACCGCGGAAAAACCTTGCTGTCTCCTCGGGTGCTGCGCCCGAGGCCCAAGCAAGAAGCATCTATGGGAAACGCATAGGAACGGAGGACAGCATGTTCATGTTGTTCATCAGCGCATGCAATGTTAGGAATTAATGGGCAAAACGCCTCAGATAGCCTGGGAACAAAATGGTTCCATAGTGGCAATCACCGAAACATGGCTGAATAATACAGATATACCTCAGATGGTCTAAGAGTCGTCTTTTGTCTACCGGCAGGACCGAAAACAAGAATATGCTGGCGGAGGTGAGGCAATTCCGATTATAAGAGGCACAAACCACATAAAATCAGAGACCATTGTTTGAATAAGAAATGTTCAGTTGTGTACTGTAAAACTAATAAGCAAGAATAGAAGGGCCAACGTAGTATGTACTTATCGTGCACCAAGTGCAACTCGTGAAGAGGATAGTCAACTGCTGTGTGCTCTCACGAGGGTAGTTAAAGAAGCTTACAAAGCCATTATTGTTGGTGACTTCAATCTACTACATATAGACTGGAGGTCTGAGACGTGCACCCGGGAGTCAGTAGAAGAGAACTACACCAAATGACTGCACAAAAATGCCCTATGGCAACATGTTAAGGAAAGCACTAGATTCAGCTCGAAAATGCTCCGTCCGTGCTAAATCTAGTGATCATTACACATCAGAATGGTATCATGGCGCTACAGTCGCACCACCTCTTGGTAAAAGCGACCACATCATCATATAGATCAAAGTGTGCATGCGACAAGCTAGGGGACCATACCAGCTGATTAGAACTTTCGGTTGTATGGATCTAGGGACTCTTAGAACCAGCGCATTGGAGTTGGTTAGGGATGCTCCGGAGGGGGCTAGTGTAGAGGACCACTAGATGGTAATTAGGGGGCACTCGTGGATCTGCAAAACGAATTTGCTCCATTGGAACCCAGCCGACGCAGCGATAAGCAGTTGTGTTGGGGGGCAGCCAGAGCCAGAGCCATCAAACAACGAAATAGGTACTGGAAGAGCTTTAGATTTTCCGAAAACCAACAGGCGTGGGTTCGTTATAGAAGGTGTAGAAATGAGTCGGTTAGGCTAATACGAGAAGCCAAAAAGCAACATGAGCCTCATTTGGTCCAGTCAGCCAAACTCAAACCGAAGAAATACTATAGCTACGTTCAGTCCAAGGGAGCATTGAGAGATGGTATAGGACCATTAAGCATAGGTGTTCCAGCAAGCTGTATTGACGACCAGCGTAAGGCAGATGCCTTGGCCGACTATTTGGCAGTGGACACCGAATAAATGATGTCATGTCGGCTGGTGATGAAACGTTTGCAAACAAATGGCCAAGCCCGGCGAAATAGACGACGATATGCCAAGAATCCTGGAGCGAGGATCCTCATCTTCAGAAATTGAGGAGATTCAGTTATCGGAAGAGATAGTGCGTCAGCGTTTGGAGAGACCAGGCGTCCATAAGGCGGCTGGGCTGAATGAGATTCATCCAGCTATCATCAAGCCCATAGCGGACATCCTTGCAGGGCCAGTGTATAAGCAACACAAAGCTTCACTAGACCAGGCCGTTCTACCGAGGGACTGGAAGGTAGCAGTAGTGGTGGCAATAAATAAGGGGAGAGCCCGGTCAGACTTAGGTAACTACTGGCCAGTTAGTCTAAATAGTTTTTGTTTAAGGTGCTAGAACAGCTTATTCGCACCCATGTATGCCAGCACTTAACGCAACATTCTGTGCTGTGTTCAACTCAACACAGGTTTCTCAAAAGTAGATCGTGTTTGACTAATCTACTGTGCTTCTTGGATGAAGTTACCAGATTGGATGAGTAGCACAGAAGAGATGTATATCATCTTGATTTTAGCAAGGCATTTGACTCGATCAATCAAGGGGAAAATACACCAATGGCTGAGGGACTCCGTCACCAACAGGACCTTCTACGTCAAAATAGGTGAGAAGTGCTTCTGTACAGCAGACGTCACAAGTGGTGTACCTCAGGGCTCCATGCTAGGTCCGTTGTTGTTCCTTCTATTCGTCAATGACCTTGTTGCGCTGCTGAGATCGCCC
>UZAN01042488.1:3692-17190 GCA_900618425.1 Echinostoma caproni | reverse complement strand
CAGTAAGTAGGGCTAAGGACCTGGGTATCATCGTAACCTCCGATTTCCGTTGGACCGAGCAGTGTATAGCAGCCGCTAATAAAGCTCGCAGAGAACTCTTCAGATTGAGGTCAGCACCGTCCTATAGAAACCGGAGGTGTTCGTACTTCTGTAGTTAGACCTAATCTCGAGAATGGTCAAGGGTCAGCGAAACAAAAACTACAACCCAAGACTTGAAGACCTTCGATTATTATTTCTAGAAAAGAGAAGGTTCAGTAGAGATATGATAGAAACATCAAAGATAATGAAATGTTTATCTGGTATTGGACCAGAAATCCTGCTCCACTTGGCACTAGATTTTCGTACCAGAGGACGCAGAATAAAGCTAGCCAATACCCGGACTCGATTGATCGCCCGGTCGCACGCCTTCAGCAACAGGGTAGTCAACAAATGGAACAGACTACCTGTGGAGCTAGTAGAACTGCAGACTGTGCTAGCATTTAAGACGACTCTGGACGAACGGTGGTCTGAAATAGTTCCTAAAGTGGAGATCTGACCAGCTAGTTATTTAGGAAAATAGGATTAGTAGGAGCGGGACACTCTGGTTGCATGTTTTTGTTTTGTTATGCCATGTATTGGGATGTAGCCTAGAAGATGAACGCTCACGTAAAACAATCTTTCACCATGGAGGTGAGATAAGGTCTTTCTATTTTCAGACGGAATACTCTTCGTAGTGGTGGGTTCCATACTTGACTGCATACCACCGAAGGAATTCTGGACGCTCGATGGGCCCTGGCCATTTTCGGTATTGTGCAAACTAAAGTGAACTGAACTAAATTTGAATTTAGAACTCACCTTGACCTTGACGCCGCTCGGCTAAATTTTGTCGATAAAAATTTCTGTGAATTTCCAGTAATGATTTAAGTTTGTATACGAATTTCCAGCGTCTTTGTACATCCTAAATATCACGCTAGCTTTGTAGTGGTACTCTATCGGTGTATCGGTGCTCATTTTGACTGTTTAACTCCTATTCAAACGTTTTCGCATACTATCAGACCGGAATAATTCCCAGATTTTTATTGACATTTCGAATTGCTTTGAACTAGTCTGATACGGTACTGTTTGTTTATAAAAATTATCATTAATGAGAAAAATGACACACCAAGATAGTACAGGGCTATGTGGGGCCAGTTCATGTGCTGAGTCCGTGGCTGAAGGCATATTTTGTGAATGCTCACAATCCTACTGGATTGTTTGAGCTATTCTTCAAAGGACAGACCAGACGTGAGAAGGAGATCCACTAGAAAGGGAATCTGAGGTAACGACACTGCGGCCAAGGATGCGAGGAACAGTGTGGGAAAAGGTGAAAATCGCACCGATGAGGCCCACGTAACTAAAGTACCGAACAGGCTGAGCGGGAAGGTAGTTTACGATAAGTTCACAGCAGAGTTGGCAGCACTGAAGGAAAGAGTCAGGCTACTCGAGGCAGAGACCAAGAGTGTCAGACTCTGATGGCTAGATAACAGATGTCTGCTGCTACACAACTGCATCGAACCGGCCGTCAGCAACCGTATAATCAGACAAAGGGGTCGCCACGTAAGAGATATAATCAGAATGGCCGGGTTGCCCGCGACAGTGTCCATCGTCAAATTCCACCTCGTGGACTATGGTAATCTACGCAAGAGGGGCAGTCGCGGCTAATAATGATTATGTTCACACCATGTATTGCTGAAGTCGACCGTTATCTAGAGCGTGTACAACCAGAATAAAAACAGACGGCCGAATCAGCGCCACGCCTGACAGTCCGCCATACCTAGGGTCACGTATGACATCGAACGTCGGCTCCAATAAGGAGTTTTGAACAGAGGTCAGACGACTTGAGGTAAAAATGGCGAAGGTCGAGAAAATAACGCAGAATCGGCCCTTGAAGAAGCATGCGAAGGTACCAATAAGCACGTCTACTCCAAAGGTACCGTCGGAGACATCAAAGCCAAAAGAAATAAAAAAGAAACAAAGGGCTCCAAATGTCCCTAAACACAGTAATAACGCACCGGAGGGAGCCGAATAACAGCGCACATCTCGCGGAAATGTTACCGTAGTGTATCTTGATGGCGAAGTCGCTTCAGAACCTGACCGCCGGAACATCCGCCGCATACATACATGGACACTTGACGTTCCACTTCCGTTGTATATTTACACATCGATCCCACCATCTGACTTCGTTTGTTTATCTGCTTCATTCGTACCCTATTTGTTTTAATCGCGACCTGACCGCTCACATTTGACTCGCTTGAGTGCAGCGTGACGGTGAGCGTGCTATTATTATCCAGACTCATTTTCTTCCGTTCGGATTTGTTGAATTACGCTCACAGTAACACTTGGCTCTTTTTTTCAAGTTGTTCTAAGATCTCCTAGAGGTTTATACATATTTTGTTTTCTTATTTGATCGTTTATTAATGCAGTACCGTAGAAACTTGCGGATTCGTTTGTTTTATTGACGTTTTTGGGTCCGATTTTGGCTACGCGTTACTCGTTGGTCTATTCGGGAGGCGCAGTAGGTAGCCCGAAAGAGATTCGTCACAAGGACGAGCCGCCAGTCTCAAGGACATAGGGCAACAGGCTGGACTTCAGTTGACCTACAAGGATGGCAAATATTCGAACCAAGATTCTTCGGGGAACCTCGAGGATACCGTTGTAGCTTCCACTTTCGTTGTAAAAAGCAGTCAGCCCATCGGACCCTACGTCCGAGGGCACAATCAAAAAACCAGCCGTAATGTGACATAAAGTGTACGCAAGTGAACCACAGATTTGTTGCACAAATTCTTGCAGCATCCAAGGAAAATGGGAGGAATTGGCCACCCGAGTAATAGAGTGTACAGTAGCTGCCATCGCCGAAATCTGGTGGAGTCCTAATAATGTGGCTACACAGATCAGGAGCTACATAGCCTACAGACCGAACAAGATGGATGGAGGATGAAGGGATGTAGCTGCCATTCTAGTACTTCAAAATCATGGAAGTTTGGAGGCTCCGTTTAAAATGGATTCTAAAAGCATCCAGGTCACGTCCTATTTCGTAAACTTTGATAGGAAATAGTGTGTATCGTATGTTTATAGAGCCCCCTTCGCCAGTGGATAGGAGAATAATGGCCTACTCAAAGTACTGCAACCTGAGCTCACGAGAACTAGGGAGTTAGTTATTCTGGGTGACTTTAATTTTCTAGCCATCAACTGGGGGGCTGTAATCGCGCCCAAAGGATCCATGGATGAGACATTCCTACAATGGTTGCAACCGCACGGGCTGGTCAACATGTTAGGATGCCAATAAGACACCGAGTGGATCAATAACCCTCACTACTAGATCTATTGATCACAAAGTGCCACAGGGATATTAGCGAAATGAGGCCTGAGATACCTCTGAGAAAAAGTGATCACGTAGTGATAAAGGCCTCACTTTCCATACAGAATACACTGTCTTCAGCAGCCACCATTAGGTGCTGCGGAAAGCTGAGAATAGAAGAAATGAAGAGGGCAGCAATACCAATGTCCAAAGTACCCAACCATCCCAATCCTACCATGAAAGAAAGATGGGAAGTAGCCAAAAACAGACTGCTAAGGCTAACAGCGGACTTCGGGCCTCTTATTTCATCCTGAGAACAACGACAGCGTCCGTGATGGTGGCCAAGAGTTGAGAAGGCAGTAGGCATCCGGAGGAAACGATGGGCAACGTACGCCACGTACCGCACCAGCCAGACACGATATTTATAAACAGGCCCGTAATAACACCAAAGCTGCTCAACGACAAGAGGAGTTCTGTTTCTAGCATAGATTAGCCAGGTCGGCAAAGGTGAATCCAAAAGGATTCTATGCCTATGTACAATGTAAAAGGAAAAATGTGGCTGCAGTAGAAGATCTGGATGGCCAACTGGCACTGACAGATCCGGAAAAGGCCAGGACACACCTGGAAGCGTACAAAGGGATATATCGCTCACCCTTTTGAGACTCAAGATGACTCGGATTGGCAGAGAAACCACAAACAGCCGGGTATATTTGAGGACCTTTAGAGTAAGAGTGTGTACGTACAATCCGAACCCATCAGATGTGATCAGTGGCCATAGCAGAACTTCTCCATCAATGTATTCCACCGGAAGGTCTGGACAGACACAAGGACTTTGACTTGTTTTCCCGCAGACGCATGAGGGTGAGTTAATTGATACGTTCAAAATAATGAAATGTTTGTTGGTTATCAAAAGTGAGGAATTATCCTCTGCGATCCTTACAAGTGGCGCCAGGGTGCATAGTTTGAGATTCCAGCGTAACCACAGTAGGCTGCAACTCCGAGCAAGGTTCTTCACCAACAGGGTGATCCCATTGTGGAATAGGCTACCAGAACACGTGGTCAGATGCAGCACTGTAGTGGCATTCAAGACCGCCCTGAATGTGTTGGAGAACCATCTACCCGAAAGCGGCCTACTGAGGAGTTAGGAGCTAAGAAAACACTCACGCAGTCTAACCGGTAAGGTTTTATGTTTACAGGTGTGAATGTATGCTAGAGATTAGCGTTTTCTGTTAGGTATTTTCTGTGGATCCGCCGGGGGCCAACATTTTATGTCAATTCCACCAGGTGTCAGTGGTCAGGATCAGGGTCCTTCCTACTGACCTATAGCAGCTTGGCCCAGGCCCAGACCGCTAAGTCTCATCTGTCTATTTTCAGAAACACCACAGCTGGCAACGTATACTGAGGATTGTTGCAACTGAACCCACGAAAGTAAACAAAACGTTACGTGTGATTACTGGATTCGACAATACGCAGTGTTGGAAGCTACAAACTCCTGCCAACAACACAACAATCTGGACGCTCGATGGGCTTGAAGATACATTTCGTTCTGTGCTACTGAACTGAACTGATCTGCTGTTGTTATCCAGCCGTGCGCTCATGTCCTCCCGCCTCTTATCAGCTGGGTTTCACCCCGGACTGCGTAATAACTCATTTTGCTTCCAGAATGAATTGATTAGGACCTGCTGAAGGCTTGGGTCTACACCCACAATGAAAAATCTGTCCACGGCAATGTTTGTCGGGTGAACATCAACCAATTTGCACTTGAGTGATGCGTAGCCGAAACCGATACGAATCCCGAAATAAAACACGATTGATCCTTAATGTTCGACGGTAATGAATTAGAAAAATAACTGCAAAATTTACAACAAAACAAACGTCAAATATGCGGCCAAAAGCGCTCAAGCAATGGAGAACCAAATAAGATGCCCAACAAGAACCAACAGGTTGATCACGTTTTCTATCTACGCCAAATTGGAATGTGGTGGGCATCGAGTCAACAGACAGACAATTTTGTATGTATGTGAGTTAAAATGCGTCAATAAACAACTAACGCAGGAACAGAGTTACGTCAAATGCAATCATTGTGGGTTGGGGAAGGATTTTCAAAAACTCAACGTGAAATACATTTGGCGCGGCTATCTCCACTGTTTTGACTGCATGCGCCCGCATTCAGGAGGAGGCTGAGGATCACACTCCTTGCCTCACCTATAAGCTGTTTCAAGGTTAGTTGTCTAGCGTGTAGTTAGTTCCCCATCAAAGCGACCGACGTCCAAATAAAGTAAATCAATAATACTGGTAATAATGGTAAATAATGGTCCAATAATGGTAAAGCTCCTGGAGCCCACTGTTTGGTAGAGACATACTGTTCGGCGTATTCATGTGAATGTTTATTGAAAAACATTTATCGAATCTCACTTCACATCTTTATTTTATCCGCTTCCATAACATTCCGCCTCGCTTGGTTCACTTCTTTTCTTTCCATCTCTCATTGTTCGTGATCTCGTTCCCAAATCCTTTGTTGATCTATGCCTTCTTTTTGTATTGCTCTAACTTCATTATCGAACACCGATCTTGCAAAGAATAACGTTGTTGACTCTACAGGCTACAACGATCCACGTAGAGTGACGCGCAAAAAACCCGGAAGACGGTGTCTTTCAACAAATAGGCTTCTTCTACAAATGCGGTACTGAAATACAGTTTACAATAGAGAAAATATGCAAACCTCAAACTGTGGCACTAGCCGGTTAAAAACACCGGAATCTGTGAAGCCAGTAATTCGACAAGCAAGAACTGCGAGCAAGCAGGCGCGCAGTGCGATGACAATAGAACCAGTACACCGAACAATGTCGAACAGGGGCACATGAATCCGTGGTGGTCAATAGTGAGAAGCGACCTAGAGGGAACCAATCACAACACAGTGGGTGTAAATGTGTCATCAGGGCCCGTCGTGAGGGGACAGTGCGATGAATCGGTGTAGGTGTGTACGTGCGTGTGCGTACACAAGTGTCAGAGTCGGTTGATCATGGGCACGAATCGATGAGACGGGTGAGACCGACAGAGGTCAACGTAATGAGGCGAACACACTAACAGTGCGTGCGTATGTGTAAACGGCACGGAGAACAGTCATAGGCACGGATCAATGAGGGGATGATATCAACATTACACGGTCAAAGGGAAGACAATGGACAACAGGATGGTGGTGCTAGGTGTGTGTGAAGTGTGTCAATATAGGCAGAATTTATTCTTCAAACGTCGTTTATTATCTGTTCCATTCTTAGCGCAGTATGTGAGCTGCAGTCATCTTCATTGCACTCTTTTATCAGATTAAGTCTCTGCTGTCTCTAAGCTACATTTTTGTGAGAACATTTGATAAAGTTCCACCATCTTGTGCAATTTATTTTTGCTCCCATTATGCTTCGTGAAATACACCATTTTTATTATTATTCTTTAGTTCCCGTCTTGGCTTGTCTGATCTCGCCTATTTCCGTGGCCCATACTGACCATACAGCAGTGTCCACTCTCCCAACAACTAACTTATACACAAGTCGAGTTTCAAAGGTAGATCTGTGTAAAGCAAACTATTTTGGCTAATGTTATAGAAAAATTGTGACTGATTGCGCTTAACTTCAAAGTCGTTTGTTTCTTTCTGTATTCCCCCTCCTACCAACTCACTATGTCCCCCAACCAACGTACACTCAACTCGTACATCCAACACCACTAATGTTCCTTCAGACTGCTCACCCGGTCCCACCTTGCTCCTTACCAGCCCTAGTAACGCTGATGGACGCATATTTAAATACCTTTCTAACAACTGTCAGCCTCCCAAACAAAGTTCTAGAAGGAAATCAACTCACCATGGAGCAATATCCCCATGTTATCACCCTTACTGAGACTCAGCTGAACGACAGTGTTCCAGACAAGGAAATCTCCATTCCCGGTTATACATTAATATGATCAGACTCAGCCCGGGACAGAGCAGGTGATGCTGTAGCTTATTTTAGTTGCGCTCTTCCCCCTCATCCTCTTATTTCAGTCGACCCAATACACCCAATAGATACTTTATGGGTTAAACTAAAACTGAAGATCAGTCACAGTCCTACTTGGAGTCGTGTACCTTCCACTGCAAGTTCCTCCATTGAAAGCCAACGACTCATTGACCAATTAGGTCAATAAATGACACCCATCCGTTCACCCACCTATTAATTACTGATGACTTCAATGCGCTGGGTCTTGATTATCTCAAAGCATGCTCTTCTGACCGTTCTTTCGGTCGTCCTTATATTGATCTAGTATTAGAAAAATCCTGGACTCAACACGTAGATCCCCTATGAGATTCCGTCCGGGTCAGGCTCTTCCATTGCTAGATCTAATAATAACGAATGAAGATAACCAGATAGATGTGGTAAACTATCTTCCACCTCCCGGAAAGAACGACCTTGTAGTCCTGCTGTTTGATTACTTCACGGAGTGGAACACCAAAATGGAGTGTCCACAAATGGTCAAATCCTTCAAGCGTATCAACTTCCACTCCTTAAGAGAGTTTCTTGAGGCACAGTTTAACATTCTCCCCCTGGAACCGTCCGTAGACAACCTCACTGAACATATCGAACAACTGGTCAATTCAACCTACGAGCGGTTTGTCACCCCATGTTCTCTCAGGCTTTACCTTGAAACCACCTCTCCCTCGTCCGATCCGCAGGCTTTTAGATGAGCTGTCCTGACTATTTGCAAGGTATAAGCCAACGGGACTCCAAGCCGATGGACTAGCCTTCAAAAGGCTCAGGAACATCTGCCGCTCAAATATTAGACAATACAAACTGCCCACTCAAAGAGCTATACTTGAACGCGCTCAAAAGAACATACCTTTCCTCTACAAGTATACCCGTCGAATGCGTAGCACATCCCATCCCTTGTTGCCCTTGAATTCCCAGACGAGATAGAAGTAGCTTCCCCTTCACAGATTGCAGGCCTATTTCCAAAGCACTACCAGGTCATCTGTACTTCCACTCCTACCACTACCCATCCGATATTGCAAATCCCTCCACCAAACTCCACTTTCAGCCGTGTTACGTGCTCTCAGTTAGAAGTAGAGAAAAAACTACGCAACCTCAACCCCTGCTGCTCCATCGGGCCGGACAAAATACACCCTAGAATTCCTAAAGGATCGGCAGATGTCGGCTGGCCCATAAACCAGACTCTTAAAACGGGGTATGANAAAACGGTGTATGAATGAGGGGATATTTCCTTCTCCTTGGAAAACCGCAGTCCTCTCCTCATCTTCAAAAAAAGTAGTACTTTCCTTCCAGTAAGCTACCTTCCTATCTCCGAGAGTAGTGCATCGAGTCGAATTCTAGAGCGCATTCTGAAATATGCCACCTGGAAGCACCTCTGCTCAAATAATTTACTTTTAATTTTCCAGCATGGATTTCTGCCAGGCAGATCTTGCATCACCACTATGCTGACTGTCATGGATAATTTAACAAAGGCTTATGATGAAGGCAAAATCTCATACGGCGTTTACGTAGATTTTGCTAAAGCCTTCGACAAGGTCCCACATGTCCCACTCATACACAAGCTGGGGGAGTGTGGAATCACTGATTCTCTTCTATCACCCATTTGCAGCTTTCTCTCTCACGGCACTTATAACGTAAAAGTTAATGGTATACCATCCGAACCTAGCTCTATTACAACCGGTGTCCCTCAGGGATCTGTTCTCGGTACTCTTCTCTCAGTTATTTATATAAACGATCTACCCAATTCATTACCTGCAAACGGAGCATCTCTTACCAAGAATGGGCGCCACGCCTAAACATAATGTTTGAGGTGTGGCCGCAAAAACGATTTGTAAAGGGGTAAGAAGACCTCCGGCCTTTTGGATCCTTTTGCACGTCGGAGCTGACACAGGGTTCCAGATGCTTTCTTCACAGATTTGCGACGCTGCAAGTGGGAAAGAAGTTTGAGGTCATACTCATTCCTAAGTCTCGTGTAGAGGACACACGGGCAATTTCAACTTGCTGACCAGGTGACCCTATGAATTTTCCACCATGATGCCCTCCTTGTCCAGTGAGATGCCGGTCATTTAGAGGAAGGTCCCATACCTCCGAAGATTCCTGAATCCTGTCTAAGTCTCTCTGCATAGACTCATCCTGAGCGGACCCGACGATTTTTACATCGTCTGCGAACTTGAAACAGGGGTTTTCGAAGTCTCTGCTAAGGTCGTTTATGTACAGCAGGAAGAGGATTGGGCTTAGAACTGACCCAACTACGGACCCTTCCTCTTTGTGACCTATATTCTGCTACACCGACCTCGAAACTCCGGCCTGTCACGCATCTCGTGATCCAGGCCATCAAAATAGGGGTGAGTCCAAACCCGCTTAGTTTCATTAGAAGCATTCGGTGGTTCACCCAGTCGAAGGCCTTAGCGAAGTCGAGATAACAAACTTCTACCCGTTCCCCTCGGGCAATGCGCCTTATCACTTCGTCTAAGAAGCAAAGCAGGTTGGATAGGCATGACCGTTTTCTGACGAAACCGTGTTGATCTGCGGTGAGCAGACCATTAACGACGAGATGGTGAGCGATCCTGTCGCATAGGATTCTCTCCGTCACTTTTAGTATTATTATTATTACTGAGGTCAGGCTCAGTGGTCGGTAATTTGAGCACAATTCTTTTTCTCCCCCTTGTGGATTGAAACAACCGTTGCTAGTAGCCAATCCCCTGGCACTCGACCCGTATGTAAGGAAGCGTTGAAGAAGTTGCTTAAAGGCACTGCTAGCCGTCTCTCTATCGGTTTCAGTACAGCTGGGTGAATCGCGTCAGGTCTTGCAGCCTTCGTAGCTACTAGTCCTCTGAGAGTATGTTGGACTTCGTCTAAACTTACGAGGTCATCACCCATGGGCGTGGTTAGCTGCTCTGTTGCCCCTTGCTGTCCCGGTGCTCCTGGATCCTCCCGGTATACCTGCAGAAAGAAGCAGAATATTGCCTCTGGTTTTCCGGCTGCTGTTGTTTCTCTTTCCCCGTGCGCGATTTTAATGCACCCTACTTCTCTTCGGAGCCGGGCTTTGGATTGCAATTAGTTGAATTATGGCTCTGGGTTTCTACGTGCATTTCGTGCCAGTCTCATCTCGTACGCTTGTTGAAACTGGTTTTGGAGGCGAGTTGCTCTATGAAGTTCCGCCTTGTAGTGCAACAGAGGTCTGTGTCCTCTGTTCTGCAGGTAGCGTCTCCAAGCTGCCCCTTTGCGTCTGAGCGCTCACTCTAGACAAGCCCTCCACCACGGGGTCATCCCAAGCCTCCTAACCCTTCCAAGGGGTGCCACCTGATCTGTGAGCCTTAAGAGATTACTTTTTACGACACCCCATTGGTCGGCTACCGGGTCGAACACCCATTCTAACTTCCAATTAAGCCTTTCAGTCCTGTCTTGGATGTTCTGAGGGTTTATTCGATGCTATTAGTGTCGATATTTGTCGGGTACGGGTTGCCACCCCAGACTCATGCAAAACTTGAGGAACCCGTGATCGCTCTTACCAATCGGTTCCTAAATCTCTAGACTATCAATCTCTGACATGAACTTGGTAATCACAAGGTCAAGGGTCGATGGAGATTGCCCTTCTCTCCATTGCGTTTTTTGGTTGACATACCGTACCTACCAGTGTTCACCGAAGCTGCCTCTTGCAGCAGTGGCGTCCTCCCAGCTAGCCTCGGGGGCATTAAAGTCCCCCAGCAGTAGTAGAGCTGGGGTAACAGCACAAGACGGGTCTGGGTTCACTTTCCCTGATACTACCAGTCTGATATTTTCCTAGACACAATATAATAATAATAATGTATATTTCACGAAGCCCGTGAAGCACGCACAAAGCATGATCATATGTTCAAAATAGCCATATGTACATCAAAGGTGCAGATATATAGAAGGTCCAATTAGAAGATATACACAATGGAGACGGTGGGGGACCGGAATGAAAACGCAGTGCAAATGGAACACAAAGCGGACAAGGTCACATAAGTAGATGTGGAGGATGGAGGAATACACTGTGTGAGCATGTCAAACGGAAATTAAAGGAAGAGCAAACCTTGTATCGAGAGGATTCGACACGCGGAATTGATGGGAGGAAAACACGGATCGAGGGTCTGTAAGACTAAGAACGGGAGGAGATGGAGACTCGCGGATAGAAATGAATGGGAAAGAGGGGTACAGCGAGTTCATACAGTTGTCAAATACGTGTTTCTCTATTAGCTGCATAACGGCTTGCTTCTGAGAGCACATTCATTTGGGTTCGGGGCTTTGATCGGCCATGGATTGAATTAAATTATTTGACGGCCACATGGCCTGGCAACTTGGCACACCTAAGTAGGTTTACCACATGATATCTCATGGCTCGTTCCCTTATGCACCCCTCCTTCATGAAGGGTTCAGGAATGCCTCTAACAACAACATTCCTTTGTTTTCCCAAGGCCAATTCACTTGTCCGCTGGAGCTCGGACAAGGTTTTGGCTATATTTTGGAATTCTCTTTTCGAAGCTGACACCTTATCCTTCATGGCCTCTAATCTCTTATCTTGCCCGACAGTTTGCTGCTGTTGGTTTGCTATTTTGTCTTTAGCACCTCTGAGCTTCCTGTCATTCTTCTTATTTTTGTTCCCTATTAAGTCAGCTGCCGTATTTTGCTTATTCACCGACTCGAGTCGCTTCTCTGGACTCGCTTTTATCTCTACGGTCTGTTTTGCCCCTTGGTTGTTGATAGTTCCCTCCCCCTCGAGGGGGGTCATCCTCGCAGTTAACAGGTAACACTTCAGTGCTTGATTCCTCCCCCTCCTTTGAACCCCTCAGGGATTCTTCCTGTCGGCCATTTATCTCTGCCGGTTCTACCGCTACTTGCCTCTATGTGGCCCTTATCCTGCGTATTATCCCCTGCATGCCAGACAGACCCAGGATAGCCTCTCGTCCTAAAATTACTTGTTATACATCTCCTGTGGGAGTTTCCTGCAATCCTGGTGAAACCATGCGTGGCAATTTTCACATTGGATGCCATCAGCTACCTGTCCTCTTGAGCAGTGGTCTGCTCGCTTAGACATGCGCGTAGCTGCTCGTTTCGCAGGATGTTTTAGTGGAGCACCCTTGGCTATGCCTATTTGTTGTTATGGATTGGAGGATGGTAAAAGAAAAAGGGTCAATCATATCACAAAGTAAGATCTGGGGTGTGTGCTAGTGGGGCTCAAGGTAGGCGAACTAATCTAGGAAAAACACAGGGCAACTCACTTGCGAGAAACAGTTTCGTCACTGTGAGACACTGGGCTGTTGATCCAACCCACAGCCGAATACCACTAAGAGTTGTGTTATTGTCCAAGTTGGGTGTTTCAGTTCCCACTTTTGCCTGATCCAGTTATCTCCACCGTGTTGCAGATACAATTTGTAACATCTGGCTTTCCGATTTGCCTTCTGCTTTCAGTGTTTTCAAATCAAAAGTTTCTCAATTCCCACGGCAAAATTTCGAACCGCGCGTCATTTGAAGAGTCATCTACTAGCCAAAATAACATCCCATTCACCGACAGATCCTCACTACGGTCGGAGTATATGCAACCCTAGCTTACAAATCAGAGGAAATGGACCCCGTCTTCTACCTCTGAAGCGGCAGCCTTAAAAGCCAGGCGAGTTCTGTTTAGACTCCGAACGGCAATCACGAACCGTTGCCCTAGTGTATTCATGCCCCTTTACACAGCCATCGTAAAGCCCCACCTCGAGTACTGTGTTCAGGCCTGGGCAACGTATCTTCGGAAGGACATCAAAAACCTAGAAGATGTTCAGCGACTAGCAACCCTCATTGTCTGGGGTCAAAAGGGACTTCACCAATCGGAAGGACTTAACTCCCTGAACCTCTTCTCCCTAGAACACCGAAGGATCGGGGACCACACTGAAGTGTACAAAGGCGTCAGGAACACGAGGCATTCGCCCATTAGGCACTTATTCGCTTTGCAGGCCAACAACATCTTCCGAGGCCACTGTTACACACTTGAGAGAACCAGGAGCAAGTTAGCAATTAGGTACCATATTTTTTGAAGCGAAGTATTCCCTGCATGGAACAAATTACCACCTCAAATGGTTGAATGTCTCACGATGAAGGATTTCAAACTAGAGTTGAACAAGGAATGGTACCTGTTATTCCCGGATCTGCCCTAGGGTTAGTT
>UZAN01042487.1:19805-45262 GCA_900618425.1 Echinostoma caproni | reverse complement strand
GACTTCGGCTATTAGTATAAAGCGATCGTAGTATTGAAATAAACTTTTCGGGCACACCCCTCAGAGAAACGCAGAGTTTAGAGCGGTCGATCGAATCGAAGGCCGCTTCCAAACCGGGGAGAAATCAGATGATGGGTCTACGAAAAGAATTTCGATGCTCCAAGAGAGCCGGCGGGGCCTTCAAATTTCGGCCGTGCTACATTTTTGTGCTCCAGTGAACAATTTATCAACTTTTACGTCACACGTTGAATATAATCCTTTTAATCAAGTTTTCTTTCATCGCTTTCATGATTATGTACGCCCCGGAATCTTTAAAGAATTTGCAGCAAGAGTGGCATTCTCTATCAGTTCAGTCGTCAAGTTAAAAATAGATACAAAAGATGCAGACCGTCTAGATCAGGTTTCCTCAGAAAACACCGATTAGGCTGGCAAGTGGCCTTACATAACACAAAACCTCAGAAAATCCCTGCCATTTGTTCATCAAACGTACGAGCACTATTTGGCGAAATGATCGACTTCACGAAACTGATAAGGACGAAAAAATACCATCCATTGGGAATAGTTATGCTGCAAGAAACGCATCCTGACATCAACGACTCTTTGGTTGAGCTGGATCTATTTGATACGCATCATTTAGATAGAAACTGTTTACTACGAAATCGAGGCGGTGGTCTAATAACCTACACCAAATCGTCTTGGTGTAAGTCTACAAAAATTATCTTCACTAACAACGTAGGCTATATCTCATGTCTTTCGGTTGAATTTAAACCCCGTTTTCTTAGTAAATATCGTTCCATTGTTGCATCAAACATTTACATAGCACCTTCCAGTACAACTTCTGATGTACAGACGTTTGCTGATTTATATATATATATATATATATTTATACGAACTTTCTAACCACATTGAGCGCTCTCCTTTTATTGTTAGTAGCGATTTCAACCATGCAGATATTCATTTCTTGACATGTTTCTCTCCGCAATATTATAAATTTCTCCACAAGAGGAAGAGCGTGGCTTTATCTGGTGTTTTCGAACGATCCTGAACTGTTTGCTATGCGAAGAGGAGCCCCTCTGGCAAATTCCGATCATTGAATCATCAATGTTTTACCAAAAGTCTATTCAGAGAAACATCATAGCACACTGACACGTACATCTAGGCAGAAGATTTTTTATAGGTTGTGTGACCCGGTCCACTTGTCATCACTGAGAGAAATGGTCTGTGGTACAAATTTCGATCAGTTCTTTGATCCCAGTGTCTCCATCGAGTGTGAACATCTCACAAGCTATTTGAACTTCTGCCTTGACATCTGCTACCCCATATCCCCAATATACATCAGTCCCGCCAGATTTTCTTCTCCCACTTTGAAGACCCTCAGAAGAACCAAGGAATGGGCATATAAAATCCGTGATCGACCTTTAGTTAAACGAACGTCAGCGCTGATCAGGAATGAGATCCAAAATATTGACAAACTCTAAACAGAAACCCATCTTGGAAACCGAAATTGCAAGCAAATCTGGAGAGCTATGAGAAAACTTTGTGGAACAAAAGTCAGACTACGCGGGCCCCAACCCACAGCAGATGAAATCAACAGCATGTTTTCCACATTGACTGAAACTGAATTATCGCATCCTTATTTCCAATCAGTTGACCATCGTGAAATTTCACATGTCAATTCTTATCAGCTGAGCGCACAGCTGAAGTGCCTAAAAATATCAAAAGCTTCCGGTCCTGACGGACGATGTCAAGTCGTCTTCAGGGAATGTGCGCATTATCTGGCAGAGCCACTTGCCGGTATTTTCAAACGCTGCTTCGAGGAACAAAAAGTTGTCGACTGCTGGAGAACTGTGCGAATCACACCAGTCCCCAAAAAAGAAGCTGGCAAACTACGACCAATCGCCTGCAATTCTATTTTACTAAACATTTCCGAGAAGTTTGTGCTTAGTAACACTATTCCCGATACTGGGCAGCTAGATGAAAACCAGTTCGCTTATCGCAAACAACGTTCTACCTTAGATGCTCTCGCTCATTTGGTAAACTCAGTTTTACGATCCCTAGACATGCACGGCAGGGTTTTTCATGTGTTTCCTCGACTATAGTAATGCTTTTAACTGTGTTGACAGGAGCAGGCTTTTGTCTCTACTCCAAGATTATTTTGCTAAAAGAAAGCAATTCACAAAGTTTCTTGGAAAAGCCTCTGACTCCCTACCAGGTTACTCAGGGTTGCTCCAGGGAGTAATTTTGTCCCCCTTTCTTTTTTCTTTCTATATTCGTGACCTTCCCACTAACCCACATGATCTTCTTATCAAGTGTGCTGATAATTTCACCATAGGATCCAAATTCCAAGGTGATTTCCGCTTCTCACATCTTCAAACCAGTTTATCTGCCTTAAACTTATGGTCTTCATCTTCCAAGTTATCTCTCAATGCATCTAAATGTAGGGGTGTCACTCTTTTTGCTCGTCAAAGGAGGACGGCTACATTCTTTTGAACGAAATTGTTCTGCACTCTATGTTGACAACCAACCTGTTCCCTCAATAAACTCTCTACAATACCTCGGCGTCACTATCTGCCGAGATCTCACCTGAACCTCACACTTAACTTCTACTTTTGTAAAGATTTTATTCGCCGGTCTTGGAGCTAAAGATTATTTAATTATTTCTCGTACAAGCGGTATTCCTTATTTGCACTGGCTTATCTTTATCGCTGATAAACATTTTGCCTCTTGCGATAACTTCTGTAACAATATTCTGTCAGACACCACTTCTGTCACTATATGACGTTATAAACTGGTGTACGCTCGTACCACTGCCTATCGTTTATCCGTCATCCCCTATCTTTCGAGATTTCTGGCTCAAAAGGCATCCGCTAGAGAAGACTTTTTGAAATTCCTACGCAACTGATAGTCATTTTTAAACTTTTCCCTCCACATTTCTTTGAATTGGCGATCCTTTTTCTCTAACTTTTTTGTGACTCTATGGAACGATAAATGTTCCTGAAGTGCAAGAAGCTGAGAATCCATCCATTAGGATGAATAAAGCGATTTTTGACTTGACTTGACTTGAACAAGGAAGATGTGGTCGTTGTAACCTCGATCAGGTCTAAAACCAGCCTGGTTCTCACGCGTGCACTCTTCACTTGCAGCAGACAACCGACGGAGTATAATACCAGCGAGAAGTTTAGAGATTATGTTGAATACCATTCACAGCCACCGTCTGTCATCCAATTTCCATGTTCTCACACAGACATACACCCTCACAAACATCAATTATCACAAGTCCGTCATCTCTCTTTAAACTCTGATTTTCTGCGCAGAAATATGTCTCCTTTCACAGCCTGTTTGATCTATTATAAATTGTGCTGTATTTAGCCAGTTGATGTGGCTCCGAAAACGAGCTTGTTTGCTATTTTGTGTTCTCATATGCGTCACCTTCTTTATGAATTGCACACGATCAGAAAGGTAATGGTCGATAATGAATATAATAAGCCTGCATGTATGAGCAAAACGTTAGTCAATATGAGGGCTGGAAAACAGAGGGTGTTTTTACGCGGAGATACGATCAAGGCTATAGCAGCACTCTAACCATGTTAATTTGCTGGTACAATTCCCAATTCCTGTAAAACATTCTCCAATAAGATTTCATCTGATATTTTTCATCCCCTTTATTCTGTCGTTAGTCAATGCCTTTCTCACTCATCCAATCATAAACTTATAAAGGCACGCACTGATGCTTACAGGCGCTCTATTGTACCCTATCTCGCCAGATTTCTGACAAACCATGAACTCGTTGTAGGAAATCTGCGCAGAATGGTAAACTAACTCAATTATAAACATCCCCGGTATGTCATAGGTTTCTGATGTTTCTGGCCGTTTTCAAGTCTTTTTGATTGTTGTATTATAAGGTTTTTTACTTTTTGTTGACACACTGTGGTTATGTGGTTGCTGAATATCCACCTTTCGAGATGTATAACGCGATTCCTTGACTTGACTTGACCTGGATTCCGCAGTTGTCCGGATCCGGTTAGATAAGTTATTGGTGTCATTCTGAGAAGACTTGTAAATGCCCTCTCTTAGAGTAAAACATTTGTCCATTCTCAACCAGGTGTTTCAGTGATGATTTGTTACTATTCACCATATCTCATTTTTTAAGAGCCGCTGGACCATTTTCAGATATACTCTCGGACCAAGGCCTGGTTTTATATCATATATGACGAGTACCGCTAGTGAACATAACCTTATGTGGGAGAAATGACCGGGACACGTGGGGCAATTTTATCATGAGCTTTTGAACGGTGCATTGTTTTCGATGCGGCTCTCAAGTGCTCTGCTAAGCATAGTTTTCTAAGGGCTTTTTCCACAACAATTTTCTTTAAATTAAAACATAAAAAAGTACCTCCTTTGTAGCCTCCTAGGTCTTTCTATTTAGATTCTAAGTATCACCCAATATACGTATACTTTTTTCGGCAAATGTCTATTACTGGCGTTAGTTCATCAGTTCATGTCACCACGCTGCGAATTATTTACACTTTATAAGCTAGTTAGATTACATTTTTCTACTTCTATCCTGAATCTCACCACTAATAGGGATCGTAAACGTTTGGGGCAGTTCGGTAATGTACATTGTAGAATCACGAGTGGTCAATGTTTCGTCCACTTACATAGCGTATAAATCTGCACCATTGCTATATATGTTCATATCCGGTCCTAATAGTGAATTATATCTTTAGTGCGTCCGGTTGACGGTTTCTCATGGTATTCGAAAAAGAGCAAGATCCCCGTGAGTGGGTCTGTAGATATATTATCAGCACAGAAGATACGAAAAGACTCTCCCACTCTTTGACCACCAATCCGGGGATTTTCATAGAGGTGTGCCTTAATAGTTTCAGATTAGACATTTTGTTCTATTTAACCAAATTTACCCCCATGCCATTTGTGCCGTGAACCATTGTCCTCCGTTCGGTACCGGCCTTGTGGATTTACATCACGAATTTGGATGGCTTTCCTTCTTCCTTATCCCAGTCAAACTTTTTCCGAACCAAGATACCCATTCCTGCAGGTGTTCCGTATGAATGAAATATATAAGAATAATATGTTGGGTATAAAATGTGGGGAATGGCAGTAAGGTGCATTATTTTCAGTCTTGCAACTGCATTCTTACCTCGGTTTTCTGGTCCCTAAAATGGAATACTTCAAATACATTTGCATACATACATACATACATACATACATACATACATACATACATACATACATACATACATACATACATACATACATACATACATACATACATACATACATACATACATACATACATACATATATACATACATACATACATACATACATACATACATTACATACATACCTACATACCTACATACATTTGCAAATGCGTTCAATTGAAATAGAATTCCATCATTTATTATCAAAGAAAACCCGTTTTTTGTGTTTCATTCGACCATAGATTAGATATACAACCAAAGCTTATAAATTGACTCATCAGTTCATGTGCCTAAATCATCATGAATAAAGATCAATGAAAGATCCGGTTGACTTGCACCCAATCTAGAACACAGACGCTCGTAAATTGAGTACAAATCGGTGCAAGCATGTTCTAGCAAAAAGGTAATAGTCAATTCGAAGGATTTATGCTGAGGGAATTGGTTTAAACTGTTTTTGAATGATCTACATAGAGGAATTTGCAGAAATCATACCAATTCAATCATACAATTTCGCGCTTGGACGATTCGGAGTATCAAGCATGACAGTGTCTAATATATTATCGGAGAGCTATTTTGAAATGTGATACACCTTGAACAACCCAAATGAATGTATATTGTACAGTAACCTGCACGATTTCCGAAAGTTAGCTCGACGCCCGAATACGTTAAATATCTGTAGGAGTGCGCGTCGATTGACTGAGCAATTTTCGTAAATTGTTTGTCAGATAATCATCAGCAGATTTTATTCACATTATTGTGCAACAACAATAAAGTTGCATTTATTTAAACAAACAAGAAGGATGAACAACGGTGAATTTTCCCAGAACGCGGGGTATGAAATTATTTATCCCAATGATGTGTGAACACTCACAAAATAGTCCCATGGAGAGACCAGAAGCCTTGATTGATAGTCCCAATAGAACTGTCTATTGAGTAAAATTTGATAGACGGAAATGCTTACCAGTATGTCTCATCCCGAATGGTACAAATATACAATCATTAAGTAACACGGTTTACTGAATGTGGAAACCTAGGCTTTTGAAAAATTGCGAGACTGATTGTTCGGTCATTACGAGTATTGATCTAGCTGATGCGACGTGATCCTCAACTTTAAAACAACAAATTCTGAGGAAATACAAAAATTCAGAGAATGTTTTACATTGTATCTTAAATTAGGAACAGTGGTGGCTAAAAATAACGTAAGATTGCATTTTCGGCTTTTGGGGATTGAGTTTGACATAGATTTACCAGTTAATAAAATACTAATAGCGACTATTGTGTGTGGGGATTTCTTCTGTCATGCCCTGATTTATTCAAATGTACGTTCTCAGCAAAAATGTGATTGATTGGGTTTCTCACCCTTTGGATTAGCTTATAACTGCGTTCGATAAGCCGTTTTACAATTTCCATAAGTCCTTCGTGGTCATTTATCACTCAAAGGTGTGCTAAGGATTACTTCCTGTTTTCAAAATCTAGCAACTTTCCCTAGAATGTGAGACTCTAGAGATTTGAGTGCACTTGGGCCAATTGACTGCATGATTTCAATGAGCTATACGCACACTTTCGAATGGGGAAAAGTTCATTAGCTTCGATGGGATCCGAAACCATGCAGAGACACTGCCAATGTTTGTGTACAGTGCACACTCTACCAGATGAGCTGCGAGAACCGACTCATAGCGCTAGTATTTTCAAATTTAGATCACCCGTCTAACTTGCAGAGACATATGGAGTCCACCAGGTCGCATGTAAGCTGAAGAACACTACAAGTTTCCTTAGAATCTATCAGAAGGTACCTCTAAGCTTGGATGAATTTTCAAAAATAAGTTGTTTGACAGATTTAAATCTAAAGTTTAACTTGTGAAATGTTACCACCGAGCCTACTTTACTTTTCACAATTGGAGCATGGGACTTCAATCTCTCAGATAACATACTCGGAAGACACTCATTACTTCCTGAGCTTTACAAATGCTTCGTTGTTTCATGAATCGGTAGTTTGGATGAATAAACTATAGGAGAACAATTACGAAGAGGTTGAAATTAGTTTCCAGAGATTTATCCTTACAACGGAGTTGAGCATGCACGTGACCTGAGGGGATTTGGGGTTGGAAATAGCACAAGTAGATGAAAATGAGAACTGATATTGTCAATATCAGCAACCCAAATATGATTCAGTAGAATTAATTAATCCAGTCGCACGTAATTATGATCGTCAACCGTGTAACTCATGGAGAAAGACCCAAGAGGACCCAAGTCGAATGATCTCGATTCGCGTCCTGACAGAACCAGAAAAGTACGCGCTGTTGATGACTTCCATAACAGAATGAAACAGCTGTTCAGCGCTCTTGGTCAGTAATCACAAATTTTGCCATCGCTCTATGATCAGGATTCTGGTTTCAAACAGATTGCCCGTAGGAGTTTGTACAAACGCTCACAGGGAAGATAAAAGATGATAAGCCGATCTGAACATAGATCCGACAGACTAACACGTGGATGACAAGTTTGGTCAAAAAACGCTACCACTGAAACGGATGAAAAATGTCTAACGTGCGCCACACAAAGCCCAAGAGAAAAAACAAGTAATAGACTCTCCTGCAAACTCACTACACACAGGTTTGAACGTTCTCCCAGAGAAACCCATCAACGCTGCTGCGGAACAACGCAAATAAATTGGAAACGTGCTTAAGTCAAATAAGAGCATCAAAGTGTCTCACCGTACAAATCTGAATGAGTGTCATTGGCTCAGTTCACATACGATATTTTCGATATGTTCAGTCTACAGAATATTGTTCTTATGAATGACACCTCGGCATTAGGCAATTGCACGCGAGATGTGTGAAATATAAATTGAAAACGTTCGGAAAGATTTGCTGGAAGTTCAGAATCCATGGAAAAATTGTAAACTAGGTAGTGGTGGCCCGGTGGTAACTTTACCAAATTATCATCCAGGTGGACGTGTATTCGAATCCTACCACCATCTTCCGACTTTCCCTATTATGTCTTGTATTCCAGCTCTATGGTCTATTCCTCTACATGAAAATGGTATCATTGTGCATGCAATGAAAGGAAGTTAAAATAAAAAAGGAAAATAACTTTGCTTGTTAAGCAAGGGAAGCAGGAGTCAGTTCTCAGAAAAATTGATAATAAATGAGACGAGAGGACCACAATGGCTCACTGGTGGTTTGTGCATAGTTTGCCAAAAGTTCGCTATCCACTCTGTTCACCTGATTGACTGAATGATCTTCCAGCGTCCATTCTCAGACAAGCTGTACACCCAAGTAATTTCCATCATTCAGCGTGGTTTTCAGAGTGCATTGCATCAGTCCTTCGGATTGTTAATCTATGTATGCTCATACACAAGAGTACCCTTTTCACGATTCATTTGTAGTTTCAAAAAAAGGATGGCTGATTCAGTGGGCAGTCGAATGTAGGCTGCTAAACATTTGGGATGTAGGGAGCAATTTAAAAGGTCAAAAAGCACCCTTTACTAATCCAAAGTACTGTGAAACTATTAGTGAAGTTCTGACTCACTGAATTGAGTGTCTGAGGCCCTGCAAACCATAGCTTTAACATACTTTTCACTTCATCTATATAGCTTTGGTTGATTTTGGAGGAAACATGGGAAAAAACCGTTGAGACTCAGTAACACGACTGCCCATTTGGAAATACCGACGTCGAGTTTGGGTACGACATACGATCGGAAAGTAATACTAACACTTCCCAAAGTAACAATAAAATTAACATGATCCTATCCTATTCTCTATGTTCTAGAACGATGTTTTCCACGGGAATGTGTGCGATGGTGATTATCGTGCAAGGAAGAATCCTAGTGGAACTCTACGTGTTTTGAAAATATTAAGTGATAGTTACTTACAACTTACAACATAAGCTGCCGAAATACTTCGTCAATTATTTCATGGACTACTGCTGAATCCTGATAAGTGTAGACGTCGGACAGCTTCATTTGTCAGCTTACTTTATCCAAGACTTCGTGGGGTACACTCGTACATTCACGTAGGTATATACCTTGTAAGATGCCGCACTGATGAAGCTTTTACTCTGGTAGAGCTTTTGAACACTGCTTCAGAATTCGAAGAGCGGAAATCAGCATGCTGTATTGCCTTTCGTTCGGCCTTCGACTCGACGGACAGGCACTACTTTTGGAACATACTAAACATCCACGGGTTGTCGGCTGTATATATATATATATATATCACACGTCTGACGCCAGGCTGCGTACTAAACAAATCAAGGTAAAATAATATTTATAAAAAAGGAAAAAGTTCCATGATTTGTATGTGGGCGGAATACTGCCAGGTTGACCAGGCCAAGGCAGATGAACTTTCTTGAGGAATCCACAACCGCAACCTTTGGCTATCTAAAGCCTGAACCACAAGGCAGCGGGGCAGTGTGTGAAAACTGCAATCCATTGAGGGCCTGTGTCCAGTTCATCAGATCATACGCCCCTGGGACGGGGTCCAAAGCCCAAGGTACCCAATACACCTCGATGACCAATGGAGGCGGTGACCACTGCCATAACCGGAAAGGTGTGTGGTTCGTACGCCTCCTCGTGGTTGGGTTGAAATCACGGTTTTTGACCAACTCCCCTAGGTGAATTACCAGTGGTCCACCAACCCGGTTATAACCCCGGATGTCGGTTTTTCGTCCTCTCTATTTGGTAGGAAAACACCTCTGGTATGAGAAGGCAGTGAGTAGAGCTTTCTCAGCAGAGGATATTTGAAACGATTGGTCGTATGGGAGCATTTCGCGACCCTAGACACCCACTCCGACCATAACGAGGCTTTCGGAGGCGGTTTGTCGGCTGAATGAAGTACTATTTCATGTCACTTTGTATGTGCTTCCTCCTTTAAAGAGAGGAGGCGACGAAATTGATTTTGCATTCGGTAGTCTATTGTAGCTGTCCGTCATATTCAGTGTTGTTTTACTTTGGATAGAGTCATAAGCACAACATGACTGCGATGGCGTTAAAAGAAGCTCTGGAAGGTGAATAACAGATGACGAATTTGCGACTAGTGTGACTAGCCATGGAGAGGATCATTCCTGGTTGTAGGTACCTATCACCCGCATCCAATTGTATTGATATTGAAGTACAGATTTGCACATCAGAAACGAAACAGCTAGGCCAGCTTTCCCGATGCATTCAATGCACATCATTGGTGTTATTAGTCGAGCAGATGGATTTCTCCATTAAATTAGCTTGACAGTACTACTACTGGAACATAAATTAAAGGAAATATATAACTCCAGTTAGATTTGTCCAAGGGGCAATACTACAGCATAACCAAGGTTGAAAGATGCATAGTAGAATATCTTCGCAAAAAAAGCTTATATCTAACTCCGCTGTTCGATTTGCGCTCACACATGTCTGCAAAGCATGACCAGTGAGAACCAATAATCTTTACGCATCATTTGTACAGTACGTTTACGAGACTAAATCCACAGCAGAATCATCAGACAAAGCTGATTTAAAACGGAAAAAATTCAACTTATCTGCAACGCCACCTTGAATAGTTAGATTACGTCCTCCGGCAATCAAAAGGAGATCTTTTGAGACACGCTTATCATTCCAGCTTCCTGTGTGATAGGGTGCTGCCACATTGAAAAACATAAACGCGAATTGATACCATGAACGCATTCTGTCCATGGCTTCAAATTTTTTTTATTTGTGGTGATCTGGATGCCGATCTCGTCAGAAATATCAATTAAGCCTAGTCATTTTCTATCAGGGGCCAATTGCATAGAGGTGCAAAGTAAAATACTGTGTTCGCTTCATCAACGGCACTGGCCATGTTCGTCTACTTGCATCCTACAAGCAGAAAATTGATGACAACTATGTTGATCGAAATTCCACGCTGAAGATATGACAACACGTTGGATTTTCCCAAATAACTTTGAAATGAATTCAAATGAACGGTGAAAGCTTAACTCACTACATTGCTACAGTTTTCCATATCCAGATAGAGTATATCTAAAATAATACTGTACGATATCTGCATCCTTCCGGTTGACACCTCAACTATCCTGCACCTATCATACATTGCGAAGGGGAGATTTTATCTACCATTTCGCGGTGAAATCGCTTACTGGGCTACACGAATTCTTCCGATAATAAGACGTGTTTTCTATCTGTAAGGTCCATCCAGTGAAGCATTGTGATTTCATAAATCGACACCGGTATCAGGTAAATGAACGATTTGTTCCAAATAACATCTCATTCGGTCCACATGCAAATGGTTTGATTGACTCTGATCACGTGATAGTCCTTTTCACGCAAGTCATCGTGTGCGAAGGAATAAAGTTGACCCTACCTGTTCAACGCATTAGCATTTTTTCGCGCTCACTTGAAATGCTAATCTGGAATACAGACATACATGGTTGAGGTGATCGCCAGGTTTATTCAAATCGGCTTGACATGTTGCGTATACATTGAATACAAGACAGAATCATCCCCGGTTTGCTCACTGCTTTGCCTACTTTCATGACGGTTCATCAGACTAAGAAAACTGCAAACGATTAACTATCGGTTGAATAAAAACCAAATATATCATGCTTTGTCTACTCGTGAGATACTTCGAAGCACATTACAGGCTGGGGTAGGTCTGAAATGCTGTTGTAATTGTTTATAGACTGGGGTCAATGTGAAGCCATAAACTTTTGAATAAAAATATCGCATTTTTACAAATGAGATCGAAAACACCATTGTTCTGTGCTAACATTGTGCACGGTAAACCATTGTGCCATCAATGAATGCGAACATAATTTTACGCACGATTAACTGATAGTGCAATAAAGCTTGGCTATTTTTGTGTTTCATCGAAGAATTTGTATGTGCGAGCAATCTTACAACCCAGGTGCTTTCAGACAAAGAGGATGTATAACATTTTCTACCGTCTCTTAGTTGGTAAGTAAAGTGTACATATTTCAGACGGGGATTCAAATCGCAATGTATTATTAGGTAGTATTTACAAAGGAACATTTTTAAAACGGAAAATTATTTCTTTACAAAGATTTCTCCGAATTCCTCTCAAAGCATTCCTCTGACCTTGTTGTTGTTCATGCAAACACCGTGCGAAAAACGTGGTACCCCCTATGGATTTTCCGCTATTGATGACTTTCTTGGAACAAAGCCAGACGGTATACGAGGTCCCCATCACACGATAACACAACATTTGAAGGGGAAACAGCTAAAAATCGATCATAAATGAAATGGACTCCAGAAAAATCTCTCGGAGAAAGATACGAGCAGATTGCTACGTATGGCCTCAAAATCCGTGAGTGAATCAACAAAGATGAAAAAGGGCGAAAATTGCGTGAATTGTATGACGAACACTTGAAACTGTTGCTTGGATTAAATACAAAAAATGAGAGGACGCATAGCTCTACTTACACTACGAACAATAAAGCTTGACTGTGTGCTGGAACTCATGAAACTTGGAAGCTGAGTGGAAATTCGCGATTTAATTATGATGGGCCTGACGCGTGGAACTACTGCTGGCATATTCTGTAAAAGCAAGAGCGGCACTTGAGTAAGTGGAATAACGATCGAAACTCCGTATTGATAAGGGTTGCCGTCTCAATAAACGGTTCAACCGGACATGCTACACTATGTGGGGTGCAAGATCCTAGTTCGTATACTCGTGTATTGAAGCGGTGCCTACACCAGCAATGGCATCTAAAGATAATAGCGAAGGTGTGCTTGAGCACGTTTATGCTGTAGTTCATAACTTCCATTCATCAAAAAGCAGGTTATTATTTCGAGACAGCAAAACACTGACGCGGCCTGCGTGCAGCCTAAATGTGATCCGGAGAAAAATATTTAAGCTTTTCTTACTTGAAAGCTGTACCGAAATGGAAACATTTACGACAAAAAAATGAATAGATGCATTGGTGATGAGAGATGAAAAAATATGCAAACGGATATAATTCGAATAGAGTCACACAAGAGTCTTCATCATCATCTGCATCACCGTCGCGATCAACATTACCTTTCTCCTCGTCCTTGTCGTCGTCGTCCTTCTCCTCTTCCTCGTCCTCATCATCCGAGTCATCATCATTATCATCATCTTCCGAGTCATCCGAGTCAACAGCATCATCATCATCATCCGAGTGATCATGATTATCGTCATCATAATCCGAGTCATCCGAGTCATCAGCATCATCCGAGTCATTAGCATCATCATCATGGGAATCATCATCATCATAATTGTCATTATCATTATCATGGTGTTCATTATTTTCATCTTAGTCATTTCCATTTTTGTTACCAACGCCGTCCTCATGATCATCTAGATCTTTGTTGTCATCTACGTGACCAGCACTGTGTAGTACTCTTTCTGAAACCAATCGTTTGCGTCCACCGGCATTACCGTATTTCAGTATCGCATGAAAAATTTTGATATCTCTGATTCTTCCTTCAATTTTCTATCAATTGTTAATCCTCGAATCCACGAAACCATCCTTGAGTGACCGAGTTTGTTTGTACAATAGCTATTGCAATCAAATCGATGTGTTTGATCGAGAATAAGTTGTTATGTAACTTACTTATTTAACAGTAATAACTTCATTAAGCAATTGTTAACTCCCGTTTTCCCTAGTGGTATAATTACACAATCAATATCCGAGCAATCCACAATGACAGATGAGGAGAACTTGAGGCTACAAGCAATATGGTTTTCAGTGTTTCACAATCACAGCGTTATAACACGATATAAACGTAACTAATTACCCATAGACCTTCAACAAGGAAACAGGAAAGTAACCGGAATTCTTAACATAGCTCATAGTCGAATAGAGACCACAAGAGAGCTGCATGATTTAGGCCAAAACAGATATCCCTGCTCTCCAACTGATAGAATACTGTGGTATACACGATTACCGACTTAGATGCTCGATTGTTTAGTGATTGACGCTCAGTCTTCACGATACTCGTCTGTGGGTTTACATCCGTACGGCCAAACCTTATCTGATGGATTCGACCGACATAGTGTCGATGAACCATCGCATGCCTCACCTCAGCGACCACTACCATGCCTTGTTCAGTCTCTCACTTAACCATTCCATATGCTGGCCGGAGATTACCTACCCTGACGTAACTCACTTTCCTTGAGTCCTTGAACTGCAACTAGGATCTCAGACTCCGCGAATCGAACATTTTGGCGCGCCTCTGTTGAATGTTAGACTAAGCTGGGTTTCTGTACTGCACAAGGAAATTATCCAACATTACCTCTAACTATGACTATGTTACGGCTCAGAAAAGACACTATTCATTTCATAATTCTCACCAAATTTTCACTTGTACCATTCAAGCAAACAAGACGTGGGACTGTTAGCAAATCGTGGTGAAAGAAGTGGTCCAACTACGACTTGATCTCCACCGCACAGTATAGAGTTGCATTATCTATCACCAACACTCGTGAAATACTCTCTCAACTAAAGTATTCACGTTGTTTCACGCAATCAGTTCCCTTTAATATTTTCATGCGAGCAAGAAGAAGCATCATAATCACAGGATGTGTTGAATTCAACTATCTCGTGGTAATCTCATCAGCTGTGAGCATACATTCGGATCACGTTTGGTTAAAAGAGTGACAGGTTTTGAGGACAGGTGAACACAAACGGGGAAGAGAAATCAATCAAAACGAAGGCCAAAGGTCACCAATATGAATATGTGTATATATACATGTATGAATACATATGTATATATGAATATTTGGGTATAGGGGCAGGGAGCGGAATCACTGCAGGGTGGAGGGAGGGGGACAGTGACAACTACCAAGGCAGCGCAAGGTTAGCCACAAATTCTGTCGGTTTACATAAATCGGGTTTATAACGTCGAATGGTAGCCGCTTCAGCTAACCGTAGTAGACGGTTACACAATGCCCAATCCGGTTTATATTGATGACCTTTGGCCTTCGTATTGATTGATTTCTCTTCCACGTGTGTGCCGTACTCGGTTGCTTATTCACTGCATTTATGTTGACCAGAATGTGATGCACGTTATCTATCCTCACATAATTATGTTCTTTATGCCTCCTTATTGATCGTTTTAATCTATTCTTTGTCTATCAGCATCCACCCTTCCCCCCCGCCCTATGTCGGCACCCACTGGTAGTTCAGGTTTGATTTCGATTGCCTCTCCACATGCCAGTACAACCTAATGCGCGCGCGCACACTCATTCACACCTAACTCGAACTTTCTGTGTCTAATTCTTATTGATTGCTATTCGCTCCAATAAGAGTAGCCCATGGAAACAGTAACCAAACCGCGTTTGTTTCTCGTCACGGAGTTACGATCTCCCTTATTTGGCTTTTAAGCTATTGCTTGGGAACCTCTATCGCGTTGGAAATTTGTACATTCGGTAAATCGCCTTGGAAACACCGCGAAATGAAGCGTGCCTATATTTTAATTTAAATACAAGTTTGTATATCATAGCTTTTTTCTTCTTTTTCAATTTAACTTCCTTTTATTGTGAAAGTTATAGAGTTAATAACACAGCGATGTCGGTAGAGAATTATATTCGCCGACTTTCCGATTACCGTGGGTAACCTTTCTCAAGGCAGGTTTTTACAATCGCTGTGTTATTAACTCTATAACTTTCACAATAAAACAACACATGGCGCATCGATTTTTCGATACACTCGTAACATCGTTTGGTCTTGATGTGTTAAAAATTAACTTCCTTTTCATTAAATAGATGACGATACAATTATTGTGAAGGGCTAAGAGGTCAATCAAAGGGCTGTCATACAACACACAATGGGGAAAGTCAGGCTGTGGTGGTGGAATTCGAACGTAACTCCTCCGAGGCGATAATTTGGTGACGTTACCACCGAGTTACAAATGCGTTAAATACCTCCGACTCGTTAACAACATCTTCTGAGGCTTGCGCGTAACTCTTCTTGTCTTGGAATTCAGTCGTATTCTACAGCCATAATACATGATCAGTCAACTTGGGTACTTGATAAATCGAGAGTATTATGAACACTGTGTGCATCACGTAATCGTTTGGTTGATTGGTGATGGAATATCACAGGAGTGTCCGCATTTGTGGTTGCACACAAGTCATCATTTTACTCACAGCATTTTCGGGCCTCAGCAAACGTGACCTCTTTCTTTTCCAATATCATATGCTGTAATGAGATGTTGATTCAGATGATCAGACGATCACATAGTTGTTCTTCCAATGAATCACCGTAATTGCATTTTGATGCCTGTTTATTCAATTAGAGGATGAACTCACGACACGGCATGTTAGCAGTTCTGATTCTTTGAGTTGAATTTGCCTTTTCAGTAGCCTGGAAATCCACTGGGAAAATGTGGTCCCGTAATAGGGATTTTAACTTCCCAAACAGCAATTCGGCAGGGACATTCGGAAACGATAATGTTTTTTACTAGGCCGCTCAACTTCAAGATTAGGACCGATTGGTTTTGCATTCCTCCTTTTTGGACGCTACACCATTGTTCGAAACGCCCCACCCACTCTTCGATTTCCGATGGGCTTCCGTAGAGATTCAGTTGTTCAATGGCAGGAATCTACATTCAACGACTCCAAATTGTAGTGATCGGAATAGTATTGAATACAGGAATACGATAACCCGTACCGTGCTACTTAGAACTGGACTGGCTCCAACCCGAACTGCGGACGCCAATGAAGTACACGGAGAATTGGTAGCGGCAAATGTCAATATTTGTTGACAAAAATAGAGTATGTTTTATAGAAAGGAATGGGCCGTATCATTAGTTGAAGGACCGTCGTCCAATCACGTAACCGTTTGTGCAGACCGCATCGTATGTACTAACTCTGATGTAATGTTTGCCCGGTGTACCATCGCTCCAGCTTCCTGAGCTTTGATTGGATGACATGAAGCTGTATGTGGTCGTACTTGGAATACGGTGACGTATGTCTGGATCACCACACTCAAGCTTTTGATGCCGGAGTATGCACTACCTGAAACTGTTGCCCTTCCCAATCTGTTTGTGCTCCTCCCATCGATTAGTTCAATTAGCGGCTCAAGGAAACATTGAAAGATTTAACTGTACAAAATCCTTGAGCGAAAGTGATAATTGTTAGTTTAATTTGTGCTGCCCGGTGTTTTGGCTAATACGGGATTCAGGAAGCTTCTGCTTTATGACATACACATTATAAAATTCCGTATATGAATTTAACTGATAATATCTGAGGTATCATCACAGATAAGATGAATTTGTAGTGTAATCAGTGATTCCCCTCAGACAATACAATTTCTTATCTGCAGTTAGCAACTAAATAAAAAAACCATCTTGCCTTCTTTCATTTTAATAAAATATCAACATTTTATTACATTCTACAAAAATGTATGCGTTCGATTTTCTGAAACAGAAAACTGTTCCATAGCAATTGTAATAATGATTGAGTTACGTCGTATTAATAAAATTGGAGCACGCTATACCTCATTCGATAATCCGCTCGACCATCTTCATCCAACTTAGTCCGCCTCATTAAACAAATTAGTGCAGGAGTTAAACTGAGTATAGTGAAATAGGGTTTCTTTCCCCAAGAAGGTCGGTAATCGGAGCGGGATGATCTTCACATACTACTTAAAATCAAATATAAACAGTTTTGAGTGCTGGTGATCCAATTCATGTTTTTTTTTCAGTACTACTCAAAGCTCCAGATCTATCCGATTTCTGCAAGTAACTCCTACTTCTCCTACACAAGAATGCTTGTCTAGTGGAGTTTTTGACCCCCCCCCAAAGTGTTGGTATATTAAAACAATCCGTGACACCCATCTATATAAAACATAAGTATTCAATCTACCCGTTCGAACTTGACCCAATTCATTAGCTCTTTCTCCATGACTATCTTTAAGCTCACATTTCTAAATCTTCCTGTCACCCTGAAGTTCACCGCATTGACCGAGCACATACCACTAGTTCGACAGTGTGAACTGCAAGTCCACTTGGGTACTGGCTCAGAAAACTACCTTAATTGCACCTCGAATTGTGACCAGACGATTCTCGAATACGGGCCCACCGGAACAATTAGCGGTCAGTTTCTTTCTGTAACAGGTTTTAGTTTTTTCTTCCCTTTATTTAATATACAATGATATAATTTTCAGAAAGATCTTGACGGCCAATCAGGGGCTGTCAATAATGCATAATTAGGAGTCAGGCGGTGTTGGGATTCTAACAGACGTTCTTTGGGGTGACAATTTGACTACCTATACCATTGGGCCACCACCGCCTGTTGAACGTATTGACACACAGAATGTATGTCATTAACATTTACGTCCCTTGTACGGAATATTAATCGCTAAAGGATGCAGTGATTTATTTAGCGGTACGTTATCCGACAGGTAGACACTCTAAGACAGTAGATTATCATGCCAGAATATTCAATCTTTGCTTTCATCAGGATGTTTCATCTTGTTATGGGAACGATACTTACCACGTTTAAAAATGATGTTCGCCGCTTGGTATTTGAACATTGATTGTGTTAAGCATACATAAGTATACATAATTTTTAATAATCACATGAGACGTGCTCGATAATAAAGCAAAACGTAAACACTTGTGCATTTTCTCATTCTAATAACCCTGGAATAACACAGATCTGAGTGGCCTTCAACAGTTACTGAATTTTTGTTTGAGTGGAATATATTTAGACCAGTGCTAATTAATCACGATTGTAAGTATGTTGCTAAATACTTCAATTTATGACAGAGTAAAACAAACGACAATCAATTGAGACGGATAGCACATGATCTCAACAAAGAGTAACGTGTGAGAAGGAACAGATGAAGCGAAGGCCTTCGCAACCTGGTTATTACTCATTTCGATTTCAATGCTTTGAGCAACCTTATTGTATCACAAGAGTGAGTAAACACCTTTGATTGTGTGGCTCATTTTAATGTTTGGAGATCTCATGGAAGCGCGAGCCGTTAGCCTTGTTTGACACAGATTGTCGATTACTATTCACAATTAGATGTTTCTTCGCCATTTGCACTTGACTACTTAGTAACATTCCCCTCACATCTCCTCAGTTAAACTTTCTCTTTTCTTGCATCCAAAGGTGCTTATAGTCTTCAACTTCATATATTCCAATAGCTTACTAGATGAACTTTTAATACTGTGATTATTTTTTAGGTTTTCGTGCACTTGCATTTTTCCATAAAACGTAAAACTTTTCTGAACGTTTGTTCTGCGACTAAAACCAGGCGCCATCAGGGCTGAACCACAGAACCCCGCGTAGCTAACACAGACGGTACCCCTACAGCACACACACTTAACCAGAACTTATTTATTACTCATCTCACTGTTGTTCTTTTACTCGGATATTGTTGATCAACATCGTCCTTTGGCATCGCGTTCCAATTTGCTTGTATTTCCTACACTTTTTAAAAAATCTCTTGTACTTTCATTCTCCATGGTCTTATTCTGAAACTAAAGTGGACTGTAAATCTTTTCCGTACGGTAAAGCAACCTCTCCCATTATGAATTTCATTGCTGCGCCACTGTTACGCTTAGCTGTCTAACCAGTAGAACCTGTTCCTATCACTGCTGCCACGAACTGTTATCGCTGACCTGCAATTGGGCTGCTCGTCTGACTGTACTTTTCATTTACCGTTTTCATTATTACTGTATGATTTTAGAACCAGGATTCATACAACTTGTCTATAAACACTGCTATTTTATTAGACTTCGTTCTGTCGCCCCTACCTGTGCTGTCGTGCTGTCTAGACTAATAAGCCGATGAATTCCTATCCGCCGAGGCGTAACAGCACGAAGTTAATCCAAAATGTTTTCCGGATTTATTGCTCATTTTTGAATAATACTTAAATAATACTTTCTACCGCCACGTCGCTGGCGTTGCTATGGGTTTAACCCTTCGGACCTGTTCTCGCGAACATCTTAATGGCCAAGCTAAAGACAACTTCTTTATCTACAGCCATTAGATCTTTTGAACAATATCACCGTTACGTGGATGATATCTTTTGTGTGTCTAACAAGATCACCAATCTTGCCCAAGTGGAGTCAGAATTTAACAACGCACATTCATCACTTAAGTTCGCAACTTAATCAGAGGAGAACGATTGCCTTCCTTTNTTGGATGTTCATCTGACCAGGTGCCTCGACGGCTCTATCCAAAGAAAGATATTTCGCAAAGCAACATGGAGTGGACAGTACACAAATTTTCATAGCTTCGTCCCACTCTATCAAAAACGTAACCTCATTCGCAGTCTGGTGCAGAGAGCAAGGCGCATCTGTTCAGAAGATACTTTGAAGGACGAAGTTGAACTAGTGAGGAGAACCTTACTAGAAAATGGCTATCCTGAGAAGTTTATCGACCCTAATTGGACTGAACAGAATAAGCCAACAAAGCTGCCAAAAGCGGAGAAGAAAATGCTTTTTATAAAACTTCCGTTTAAAGGTGACGCCGCCAATGAGAGGAGCAGTAGAGTTTTATCCTCCCCAGTAAAATCTACATTTAATGCTTCATAGCTAAGATGTGTGTTCTCTCCGTCACCAAACATCCGATGCTATAACAAAGATAAACTGCCCATGCTGACCTCATCTATGGTTGTCTACCAATTCAAGTGCACCTGTGGTGCGACTTACGTAGGTCGAACGACAAGGCAGTTATCTCAACGGATCAAAGAACACAATCCACGCTGGCTCACACAGGGTGGGAGTGGAACTGTGTCCAGCTCGATCGTTGCTCATCTGGTAGAGACGGGTCACTTGGTTGACATGCGCTGAGCATTTACAATCATCTATCGAGTCTCACCACACCCCTCAAGAGCAATACGGTTTCGTACGTTAGCGACCGCAGAGGCGATTAGCATCCGACTCATGAGCTTTGCGCACAACGCAAACTGATTCAAGCTCTCAAACTTCCCTGACCAAGGGAAGAGAAAATTGCTTGTTCATACGACCATACGTAACATCATGACGTAATCACTTTGGTTATGTGGTCGAAACTGCACACAATAAATTTAGAGTTCTCTTGGGCTCATTGCCGAACACATGAAACATTTACCTTTTTGATTTTTTTTGTTTTGTTTGACCTTTATCTAACTTGTTTCATATAAATGTGATTGTAAAGGCTTGAAAAGTAATTCACCGAAAACGTATGTTCGCCTACACTGGGTTCTTTTGAAATAATCATCAAGAATTTCACGAAAATGAAGCCTAGCGCGGTTTCACACAGAAAGGCACCCTCATTACGGACTGCCACTACTGATTTAAAACTCGAGCAGGAACCAAACTGTGAATTAAGAACTTACAGCTGGAGTTAGAAATTTACGGACGTAAAAGTGAAGCTAAAATTAGCCTCTCGAGGCAGATTGGCATGCTGGAGAAGGAGCTGATAGTGATTTCAAGATACATCTCTCGACCACGTTCTTGGAAACTGAAACGGGTCAACGAATTCTTAACTTCATACCACTGCCATGAAGAGCCGACAACCTTCAACGAACCCTGGTTTCCTGTTTTATTTCAGAGATCCACCAACCTCTATGAAACCGCCCAGCATATGCAGGCTTGTATTAGCCTTCCTGCCAGACAGCCGATCAAATATGATGGAAACCCAATGAAATACCTCGGGTTTATTCGATTGATTCTTAACTACGATTGTCCGATACACATCTGTCCCTGGTTGCCTTCTGGATTACAATAATCTCAGCTTGCGAAAACGAAGCAATCCGACGGTGTGCGGTCCTGGACCTTTGGGAATGTTATGAAGAGGCGCTTCGCATTCAGGATCGGCGTTTGGGCGAACCTCATGAGACTATACATCGACAAACTAACAAATGGATCCTTTTGAAAATCACGGACCCCAAGGCCCTGATACAATTGACTGATCAGATGAAACTGTCTTCTGCCACACTGAAGAGACTACGTTATCGCTCAGACTTGAATGCTTGTCGGACCCTGAGCGCAGTTTAAAAACGCCCATCAATCACCCTCAGGTGAAGTGGTTTGGAAGAGAATCTCAAATGTTCCAATCAGGCGTGAGTCAGCGGTAAACGAGCTGATGTGTTTCGTTTCTGATGAAGCAGATGCTGCCGTTGCTGGACTCATCCACACAAGTCGACAAACCCACCATACCACTGAAAGATTAGAATCGCGGAAGCCAAACAGCAGCACCCAGCAGGCTCCAATAATGACAATCCAGCACAACCAACACAGACAAGAATGATAGCAAACGAAAGCATACCAAGACTTGGCCTAGTATGTACTGACGTCTACATCCTTGACCAGCGCAATGAATTCCAAAACCTTACAGTTAAGTAGAGGTACTCCACTGTAGAGAAACATCATTTGTGCCTTTTATGTTCAAAACTCCATCATATGGTGCAAGACTGTCGTTCGTTAAAGGATTGTGGCTTAAAAGGGCGTCAGGGCCACCATCCTTCTATGCTACCCCTAACAAACCTCCCCTGAGATAAGACTGAAAGATTTCACAACCTCATCTAATGTCGCGTTTGCTGACCACGTGTCCTCTACAGAGTGTCCATTGACGAGAAATTCCTTCGCTGACAGTCTAGTCCGCCTCCAAGGTCCTTCGGGAGAAGTCACTGTCAACGTCATCCTCAACAACGGATCAGATACTATTCTAACCGAGAGCTCGTTAAAAACGAAACTTGGTCTCGCATACTGTAACACTCTTGGTGTTAGAGCTGAGGCCATAGTCTCACCGTTATTTCTGGAGACAATTTCTCATGATGGTCAAGAAGTCCAACAGATCCGTCGAGCATGAGCAACGAAGGATCTCCCAAAGGTGAAATCCATATTCCCCTTAGACGGTGATTAGACGGCTTGTGATCATCTAAAACAAATAACATTTCAATCCACTGACGGACCGGACGTAATGATCCTCATCGGAACCTATGTACCAAAGGCTAATTGGGTATTGGAGCAAAGGGTTGGAAAGCCCGATGAAACATATGCTGTTATAGGCCCTTTGGTTGAACAGTTCCGGGGCCGGTTACATTAAATCCCTAACTTCCGTTGAGGGTGAACATAAATCACATCGTAGATAAGAACGTACAAGGGGAATCGGAACGGGTGTTCAACTTCGAATTTACAGAAGCTACTTGCACCAAAAGGGCCCCATCTGAGAACGATAAGTTGGCTTTGAGGTACATGACCGAATCCATGCGCTTGGTTAATGGATACTCCAAAATAGCACTTCTGTGGAAACAGAAGGCATTTAATCTTCCAGATAACTAGAGCTAGACTGTGAGAAGTTTGACACTTCTCAAGAAACGTCTGGAGACGAACCCCGGGCTTAAAGATATAATATCACTGTGGATGACTTTGTCAGTAAAGGCTATACTCACGTAGAACCCGAAAGGAAGCATACCAAAACTACTTTAGCTGTTTGGTATTTGCCGCATAGCGGAGTCTGCAAACATGGTGACCGAAGTAAAGTGAGCGTTGTCTTTGATTGCACTGCGGGATTTGTTGATTCTTCACTAAATAGGCTTGTAGTTTTGCTCTGCTTATATCAAGCCCAAAGCTGTTGAGACTAAGTTACCGACAAATTTCTGTTTGCTAAAGCGTGACCGCATATGGTTCAAAACGGGCAATGACGAATGAATTACTCCTTCACATATTTGCGCACCTTGATATCAGGAACTTTTGTACTGAACAGGAAACATACAAAACTTCAAGCTTTTCGGTTTTCATCGATTCATTAACAGTTCGGAGATTTGCAGTTGGTTTGACTTTGATGAAGTATAGGGAAAGAGTGAACTTGAATTACAGACATTTTGTTTCAGGTAAAACTATATTTGGGGCATCGATTTAGAAGCTCACTTGCCGTTTGGATTCGCAACTCGAAACTTGGTGAACACCATAAAAACACATCAATTTGCGCGGTTTACAATTCAATAGAAACTGGACTGTTATAACATTCATTTCAACATGTCCCAGCAAATCGAGAGTTGAACCCCCTTTTGTGACATTTTAGCAACGCAACTCGCATCGTGTGTGTGTGTGTGTGTTTACACACCCGTGCGTGCATGCGTGCGCATATGTGAACGCTTTGGTGCCCGTCTCGAACACCAGCCTCACCACCGGGAGATACTATAGTATGCCTTATTCTGAACACTACAATTGGAATCGAGTTTTCCTGTCCCAGATCAAAAGCTACATACAGAATTTGATAACAAATAACGATCAGTGGGCGCAGTTGCATCGAAAGAAAATTTGTGTCAATTTGTAATATTCGGAACAGTAATCGGAATCCACTAATGCGAACTAGGAGTGAAAACCTCTTCCTTAATGCAGTACCGGGCTGGGGGAAACAGTTTATTCCAAAGAACGATTTGAGTATGGGTAAATTGGGTTACACAGTCTGAAGAGTCTCATTTGAAATGGCCTAGTCATAATTTTGATTAACAAGCAGGATAATGGATTCACGAAAGTAGATTTCAACTTTGCCAACTCTGAAGCTGAAGCTGAAGTCAGATCTGATAAATACAAATTCTCAAGTTTAACCTCATGGTCGAGCAACAATCTAAGCGATTAAACATCGCATCCTGGCCACAACGGAAGCAGTGGGAATTCACAGTCTACCCTTGTGTGTGCACAAAAACAATTTGTGAAGACATTGTGTCTCCCGTGGCTTTCCGCCCACCCCATTTTCACCCCCCCCCTTCAATCTTCGACCAATCCGGACGAAACATCACACCGGAAATGGTAAACATTATCTATATTCCTTCAAGTTCATTTGGTTATTGTTGTCATTCTTTGAGGCAATATCCTCACCCGCCCTCCTTTTAACCGAGTTATATAAATCCAAAGCCAAAGAAGACGACTTAATGAAAACGAGTCTTGTTCACGAAATTGTCGTATTCGGAATGTGGTCTAATGGGACGATCCCACTTGTCCCCAGGGTCGGTTACATGGTAGCTCTAAACGCTCACCCTCAGCCTCCCCGCGTAGACCTCTGTACTGGTATCTCCACGTGTAGTGCCAAAGCACGCAGCTGCATTGCCCTGTGCTAATGGTCGGGGTCATTGAAACAAAGAGAGCGAATGGCCAACGAGTGGGATTGACACTACCCGTTGGCCCCAAACCAGAGCCGCCTATTTCACATCCAAGATAAGCTTACCGTATTAATATTTTAGTAGATACGGTGGCTAAAGTCAGTGTTGTTCCACCTAATACCACCGATTCCGTATTCCCACCAATGGAACTCCTATCAACACTCATAGTGGTAGACG
>UZAN01042486.1:32221-46444 GCA_900618425.1 Echinostoma caproni | reverse complement strand
TGCATACCGGTAAGCATGAACGTGTGTCTCTTGTTAACCAACCTATTGTCCTGGTGCAAAAGAGGTTGAAGTTTGTTTCATCATTCCATCAAATACAACCCCCTTCTTAGTCTAATTCAATCAGTTGGAGAGCATACCGCTAGCGAATCACCTTCGCATCAACATTATTCATTCCATATGGAATGAGATGAAACTTCTTGATTGTAATCAGTCGGCAATTCAAATAATTTCCAACTGTTGTGCGTGAAACCTCCTTCTCAAACTCCGCTTTAATTCGGATTCTTAACAACTCCTATGTGACTGTGGTACCTTATTCTAGCCAAGTGATCATTTCGTCGATCTCCGTGTCATTTAAAGTCTTTTTCCTTCCTCCGCTTTTCGGTTGGCATTCGTACTGCAGTTCCTTGGTCTTAATCCAGTTGTAAGCGGTCTTATACTTCACTCCATAGGATGTCGCAACAACACGCCAATCCTTTCACTCTTTGAAGGCCTAAACAATTCACTTGCGCACAGCGCTGTCAGCACAGTTGTACCGGCCTCGAAGCATGATGGAAAAGTAAATGGAAGTGGATGAAAAAATATCTTATACCACACCTGCATAGGTGACTGAGAGATCGTTAATGTCCAAGCGAAGACTTTGATTACGCATGCCGCATGTAACGAAACGTGCATTGGATCGACTGCGTTCTGTTTCGTTCAGTTCTGTGGGCTGAGCCAGAAATGGGCGAGCTACACTTAAGGTGTAATTGGTTTTAGTTGTTAGGCCATTGGTGATAGCCAGTCCATTCACCCATGTTCACCTCAAGATCTCCAACCTCTGTCACTGAAAAATATTTTCATTCAAATAAACCCATGATTCTCATACATTGCTCGGATTTTACCTTAAGCCCAAAACTCGACCCTGGTCGTAGTTACTGTGGCCAGATTTGATTGCTGAGTTATCGTCAATGTTAGAGGTGTAGTGGGCACCAAACAGTGCGTCACCCTTCATGCATATCGAGTGGTGCACAGCATGGCTTCACCGACCCACCGAATCGACCTCCGTCACAGAGGTCGACAAGTTGCACGACTGGGGTCTGCCTCATTTCAGCACAGAAAGAGCGTGGGAAGACAGGTGGTCAATCCGTGGGTTGAAAAAATGTATGATCAATTGACCAATGAGGTGCGCTAAACGGAAACGGATCTAACCATAGCGTTTCTTTCTCAATTCTAAGTGATGTTTTCTGAATTTGTTCTTGCGGCTGAACCATCCGACCGTTTTAGTTTTTTTATTATGATTATCTGTCTTCAGAACCCGTTTCGAAAAATAGTTAGTGTGTCTTCGACGCGTCATCATTGAACATTTTCCATTCCAAATTTCCCACATGGCGCACTGTTCAACAACTGATTCGCTTGTGGATTCGGAACCTATCCTCCTCCTGTGCCCGCTCGAAAATCACACGACCGATCGGGTTCATTTATCGATCGATCGGATGGTTCAGCCTTGACAAGGGACCTGGTGGTTGCCCAGCTAGCCCGAGAGATAAACCACATCTTTTTTACAGCCGTGTGTCCCAAGCAGGCCCAGTGAACTTGCAGTGCAGCAGGAGTACTATCAGCACACAGATGGACTGGACGTAACAACAAGAGCATTACTAAACGTACAAACCGGTAATCAGGCAGTCTCGTATTGGGGTGAGGAATTTTAAGTGCCGCAAATCGCGGAAAATCATCCAATCAGATCACAGAAAGGGTCAGAGGGAATTTACTTGTTTAAGATCACAGATAAGCGGGATAAGACGATGTGAAACGATGGAGCAATCGCACTGCACACTAGTGAAGAGCACTGACAGGAGCAAAACAGGGACGTCCTGCTTCTAAGAAGTATGTTTTAATGATAAATCGCATGAGTATGAATTTTTATGTATGTATTATTAAGGCCAATTTCCTTTATAATAAATTTGTTCTGAATAGATAAATTTTATAATCTTACTTCGTAGTGGTTACTCCGCCACCAAATGCTCAAACATACCCAAAATCAGCGAGCAAATATAAACTTTCCTTAAGCCCTAATAAGACTATGAAGTTTGCTGGAACCGTGGCAATTCGTTAGCAGAAGGCAAAACTCTGTGGGCGATCTCTTGTTCGCTCGTAGAGCTTTCTCTGTGGTCACAGTAAAAAAGTGCATGAAAATAATAATGTCATCACATTCTTCAAATAGTGATAAGCTTTCTGCTTTTGATGAACCAAGTGGGCTTTAAATCACAAAACCGAAATGAGAAAACAAAAGACGTTGGGGCAGATTTTCAGCCCGTGCGGCAACGAGGCGGAAGGCACACTCTACGGAACCTCATGATCGTCATTTGCTTTCGTGTTGCACCAGCTATAAGGCTGTCACTGGGCAATACAGATTAAACTAACAGCCTTAAATGAGGTACTAATATTTGTTTGCCAGGGGTTACACTTGGCAGAATCACTTCAAAATGTTTGTGCTCAGAGATACAGTGAAACACTGAAGTGTTATGTTGAAAAGGCATAATTACTGCATTTCAAAACATATATTGCTTCCGTACTTGCAGGATGGGGACCTCGCCGAATACATTATCCTTGACCTACGGTGGCACAATAAAGCACAGTCCGGTTAGTATGTCAGAAATTGTTACTGATGAGGTACGGCAATCAACATGAGAACAGCCTCAAATACTCGAGAGTTTCGGAAAGAAAATCCTCCCGATAGGCATACACTACAAAACTTGGTTGTGTCATCAAGATGTCTCTGGCACAACAGTACGATTCCTTCAAAAAAAACTAACAAAACTATAGCGCTATAAGCAGCACGTTTTCAGAGACTTACGAATCACAACTCTGATCGTACTGGTAGCGATTCCTGGGATCCTTATCCGTTGTGACGTTTTGAGTCTGGCAGAAAGGAATGAACAAATATGAAAACAGCAAATACAGAAAATCCGGGATAACAATGATTCTCTCAGAAGCCTACATTTGAGAACGAATTTGTTTGATCTATTCACTGTGATGTGTTACTGGAGTCCAGAATTTGAGTCCCTCCGGCTGATTCAGCCCAGCGTTTCTATCTTTTACAAAGAACAACTAGAGCCTTTGAGGGAAATACTCAGGTAGATCCCTAGATGATCTTACTGCAAACATTTGTTGTCGACTTTAGGAGTCATTTTGACAATCAACCCCTCTAACTGGAGACCGAACTAGGGAGGAGTTTTCCCTGGGAAATTCAACTTCAGTCACATCTTTACCATACCGATCCTGGAATAAAATTCGTTTTCAGCAGCCAATTTTCCCTGCTTCGTGTTCTTTCCCTCAAAAGCTAAGTCTCAGGACCACATTTAAGTTGTACCTCATGTTGATACTATATTCCCTGAAACCCCCATAAAAAGTAACCGTTGCGCGTCATATACATATATATATATATATATATGCATAACGAATCCGTAATAAAAATTCGCTTTAGTGTTTCCAGTATGTACTGCGTCAAAAGTCTTTCAGGTGAATCCGGCGGTGCCCCTCGGGAAGAAAACTGCAAATCTGGGTCGAATTCACAAAGTCCGTTACTGGTACTATTGGGCTCCAAACTACCTACCGAATCGGAATTTAGACAAATAAAAGAGGGTGACTTGTCTCAGAACCTGGCTTAGGATTTGCATGTCAGCCCATGAAAATGAATCATCCCTTTGTGTAAGCTAACTGAAATAATTAAGTAAGAATAAATTGTTGACCACTTTTTTCAGCAATCCGCTACAACTATATTTGCAAAAGAAAATATGGTAAGGTAGTACGTTTGAAGAAGTAACTAGCTCCTTTCGCTATAGTGCTCCTGATTCGACGAAATGGGTTGCGTAATCATTGACAATCCATTAGAGTCACAGCTCCGTTCAAGCCTGATATGGCCGAGTTGAGATTGTTCGATTGTTTCGGGTTTAGCAGAAACTACGTACATGATAGATACCAACTGTGCTTTAAAAGTCATTCTTCGAGTTGCTCAGGGCTATTCGAGTTAAAACGCCATGTGTTAGGACAGAACTCATAGAACCCATCAGGCCGTGCACGGTTCGGCTTCACGCCAGAAGCACGCTCACTACGTGACGAGTCCGGATTAGATGACGAACGAACGAACTCGGCAGCAGTTGTCCTATCAACCAATCTAACTGTGAAGGACGCATTCTGGTTGACGCGTCGCCATGTCGTTCTAATATGCCCAATTTACCCCTCATATTTGCGTATCGCACCTTGACTTTTGTCTCCGGTCGTGTCTGCACCTACACGTTGTGGGTGGGGATATCTAAGAAGTGTTCGTGTCGGTCGTAAGTTTTGACAAACATAACACTGTCAACAACCGGGGCAATTAGAATCCGATTGATAAAACCAAAATCGGATGCGTAAAAACACCGTTTCAGGCAATCAAATTTTCCCCCCTTAAATTGCTTTTATTCCAGCATTTTAGTCTGAAAAGCCCAGATATCATGTCCCCGTTTAAGGTTGATGACCAATTCCTAGACTAGTAGATTAATAATGTTGTGTTTAATGAAGCACCAAAATGGTTGTTTACCTAGTTAACCCAATCACCCCCCTCCTCCCAAATTCTGGATGAAATATGCGATATCATTTACCTCATCTGACTTGATCATCATTTCGGAAATGCTTTCTATTCGTCAATAAAGATTTGTTCTCGGAAGTGTGTGGTTTCTTTAAAAAGAAATTCAAATAAGATCCGCATTCGCTTGTCTCATCCATTTCATTGTTTGAGACGGGATGGGCGTAATCAAGTATGGCCTGTGTGAATCAATTACCTTCAAAGCCGAGTAAAAATAAAATGTGACTATACAGCGCAGAATAATAACCCAAACATCATAACAAGCAAAAGCATCACATCACTCGAGAGAACCTACCCGTAACGCATCAAAATAATCAAATTAGACAAAGAAGTTGTGGATTCTGTGCCAGAATTTCACTTGGTTATCTCCGTTATCACGTTGAAGAGGTGTGCGTATTGTAATTTTACGTTTAGAAAGGTACCGTTTACAAAATTTGGAGATAATTTGAAATCCTTTCTAACCTGAGGAAGGATTGTACAGCCCCACTTAACTACGCATTGCAACATTTTTCTTTCACCCAGCCTTTGGTTCATTTAGGCATTACGGATACTGGGAAAAACCAAGACAAATATGAGCTCCCTAAGCATCTTCAGCCTGCTGATTTTCTCCAGATTGCATAATGCCGGTTACGTGTGATATTCGTGAAAGTCAAAAGAAACCATTGAATAAATTTTGCTAATATGTCATGGAGTAGTTCAAGTGAGGTAATTTGGTTAATAGTGTTACAACAGTGGAACGGGTAATGGTTATAAAAGTGAATTTAAAGGCATAAGCTAGTTCGGCTGACCTCTGTTTTAAAGATCTGCTGGGATGTAATTAGTTATCACAGTCCTGATATAGACAATCGCACATTCACAATCAGTCATCTTGATTTAATTGATTTAACGTTTCGAAATCGTTCAGAAGCAATAAGAGATGTTATGTCGTCAATGATCGTGATACTGAGCAACTCGGTATTTGTTATGTTTTTAGCAGAGTATTCCGCCTAAGATAGTAATAGTGTTGATAAGTGGGGTGGATCGCATGAATGATAATCTATCAATGATCTCTTACAAAGAGATTGAGATAGCTCAAGTGAATAAACTGGAGAGTAAAATAATGAGAGTGACGTGAAGTCAAGTGACAGTAATACTTTTGGTAACAATGCGGAAACGTTCAGCAACACACAAATTCTATTCAGCAATCCATTATTTGGAATCTGATAAGATTTTACACACCTAAATCAACAAGAACACTTTCTTCTACCAATTTCACACCGAGTGTAGTAGTAGTAGTCTTACACGATTAGAGAGACAATGAAAGTGAACATCTTTGGGAGTGCGTTACTTTCTAAATGAACTAATCCTAACTGGTGAAAGATAAATTTTGAATTCCGTCGCACAGTTGGGTGCATAAGCATGCGTGATGCATCTCATGCCGATTTGTTTCATCGGATGTTCTTTGCTTGCTGTTTACAACCATTTTCAGGTAATTATTGGTGCTGTGACGGAAAAAATACTGTGATGTCAGAAGCATGACAGATTGTGGTGTTGGTGTGGAATCTAAATTCGAAGGTTTTCCATCTGAACTTGCTCAAAAACCGATAAATCCAATCGTCAGTTATTTTTAGCTGTTGGTCTTAAACGTTTCCACCGGAGCCATTAAATGTGACTGAAACTGTTTTGACCAATAATCGAAATAAATCGAACATTTACACATTTAGACACGCTGAATGCAAACTATACTGCATTGATTTATCTAAATATGATTGTAAGACGACAACGAAATCCCCCTATAGTTATCCGGAATGAAATCACTTAGGCCATTCATGCAATCGCGAAAATCGTTCGGCGAGGGGGGGGGAGACGTGTCGATGGTCGATGGGTTACAGCAATATAGAAGTAGCTTGACCGAATCCAATGATTACCACCTTAGCTTTCCTATTTGTGACTGTTAGTCACCGACACATTAGTTGAAACTGAGTGAAACTGTAACTTCCCTCAAGGAGATTCGAAACGATTATTAGCTCTTTTATCAGGTCATATGATTCCGCATCCCAGCTTTTCACTCACACTCGAAAGTTTATCATGATGCCAAAATAGTTAAAATCCTTTGAATAGGTTTGAAAATCACCGCTGTCATCCTTCAGATCGCCGTGAAACCTTTCACAGAGACCAAACTTTATTATCAAATTTCTCTTCATAACTGTAATGGAATACGATTTCTTTATGGTTACCGTGATCGCTAATTATGCGGAAACCTTTGTCCTGACTAGTTTGAAAACCCACTCGTTAACCCCTCTCATCCAGGGGTGTAACAATATATATATATATATATAAATTTTTTGTTATGAATATTCCCAGTACTTAAATTTCTAAATCTACTGTTTTAAATGTTTCGGATATTATGTAATCAATTTATCTTGAGAGGCGTGAATAGCAATCGAGTGATGCGGCAATATTTTCTTTGTTTCGCCTGAGGTAAGGTGATTTTTGGTTTCATCTAGATGACGCAACTAATCGGGAGTTCATATTATGCAACTGTGTGGAAGGAGAACACTAAAGATAGATCACTAATCTCGTGTTACATAATAAATTAAACATGTATGCACCTGAGTAGCAGTTTTCAGCCCATATCTGTCAATGGAAGGGCCGCATCTGTACTAGGGTATATCAGCAAACCAATTTGGGTCTTAAGTGTTTGGTAATAAGGATTATGTTCTGTTTAAAAGCATTCTCCTACTGATGTCTTGTGTAATTCTTTTCAAGCTTAGGCACTGTGCAAACAATAGTTTAACTAAAAAGAGACCATCATTGCATTACTGTTAATAACAACAAATGAGGACGAAGAGTAACATGGTACAAAAAATTGAATCCACTAACGGATAAATTGTAAGAGATGAGAAAACGTTTTGACTTTGTCCCACTGAACTAAGATAAGGGGTATTGCAAAGTTTAGGTACATGGACGTGCCAGATAGAAGAAGTGGGACAGTACATGCAAATAGCTCACTTTGGAATGAATGGGTGCTATCAGATAAAATGTTCTTTATTACTTAGATTTAAACACCAACATGTCCGCCACACATTATTTAATAGAATAAACCACGAAGTTCCAGAAACAGCAGTAAATATTTTCTTGTCCTATCTCAATACCTTAAAGTCTGCCTTCTTTATACCAGGAAAAGACAAAATGATTTCAAAAAACTGCAGGAAAACTGCAGAATAGAATAAGTCTATCACAGACTACTCTGAAAGGGATCTGAAGCAATCTTTTTTTTCAGAAGTAAAACCAGTTTGCAAACAACAGTCTCAGAATATCGAGGTCTACGCAGTGAAATGAAATGTTCTCAGTCAGTAGCCCCATATACCTTGATGGATGTGTAATCACGAGCTACATCACCAGGGCGCGTCAAACAAGGGATAATCCGGGACAGCAAATGTAATAATAGAATAACAGAAAAGCAACGTAAATCTTTTTCCACTCAATAGACAAAATTTCACTGCAGCACATAGTGGAGAAGGTCAGACTGTGGTGGTGAGATCCGAACACATTTCCACTGGTGTGATAATTTGGTGACTTTGCTTCCGGACAACGAGAGCACAGCAACAATCTATTAAGCGTAATTTCATTTACAACAATCGTCTTCCACCAAATGTAAACCAAGAGATGTTAGCCTGATTAACGTGAAACGTTTCGATTTCTAATCTTGGATTTTGGCTTCAGATGTTATCAACACCCGCGGTGAGTATTTAGGAATAGTTCAATGGTCAAGCGATGGGTTACATATGTTTCAATATGTGTGCAAATGGTCCTGTACCGCATATAATTAGTTTGGGGATAGAGTTATCTGAATCACCTGCTGATACTACCTTAAGATGACACCTGTCTTTATACAGTTCTCCAGGGCGAATCGGTTTCAAGTAGGCCGATATGTTTGGAGAACTCGAAGCCGAGTAAGTGGCGCGAGGAGAGACATACCAAATGTAAACAAAACCAATTCAATTGCCAAGTGTGTTTAGAAGATCCACAAATGATTTTTTTACTGCAAAGCAGTTGACATCCGATCACATATTTAAAATCATGCATTTTAATGAACCGGCTTGCATGAAAATAGTGTAGACGTCATATTTGACATCCGATGGGTAGATGGATAAACGCAAGTTCCTTCTCATGACGTATGTTCGAATCCCACCACCACCACCTGTCTTTCCCATTCTGTAGTTGTACGGCAGCCCTCTGATTGTCCACCTCCCCCTTCCTGAAAATTGTGTCTTTGTATGCTCAATAAAAGGAAGTAAAATGAAAATGAAAGATGAAAAAGTTATACAGGAGTTAAACTCACGGATATCCCCATAGTTTTGCTGAGCCAACTTTTGGTGCCCCTTTGTGCATAATAATGAAGACGGAGAAGGTTTTCTTTCTTCGCGACGATTCGAAACTGGTATCATTCTACAACCATTTGAAAATATCTCCTAATTCTCATACTTATTTAGATGTCCTTCACTGTGCTAATAAAAATTGGACGGCAGCGACAATGATGTGGGATGAGTCGCTAAAGTTTCGTGAGTTTGTGGAACAAATTAGGCCGAGGTGAATTCATTTTATATAAAAATGGATGTACTGACGTTTTCAATACTGTTCATTAGAGTATGATTGAGGTATATCAAAGCAGAAATTGGCAGATATCATAACAAAGTTAAAACGACTATCATAATCGTCCATACGAAATATTGGTTGTAGCCTGTCAGTGAAATGAAAAGGCCGGAGATACCAGCGTTTAAGACATGCGGAGGGTCGCAAACTGAGAAACGGACACTATCGATAAATAGAATACAGTCAATCTCCTGCTATGTCGCACTCTTGAGAAGTCGCATTTTCCAATATCTTCCTACTTTTTCGAAAACCCAAACCAACCGTTCGCTTAATAACGTAGTTTCTGACTATGTCGCAGTTCTTGATACGTATTCATTTGGTCGTTGACCGACGGGACGACAGTTGGTCATCCACCCTGAAAATTCGCATTTAACCAATGGTGTTGTACCTAGTGTGACGCGTTCATGATACTGTTCACTGATTGGATAATCCTTACGAGGAAGAAACACCGATGCAAGTGATAAGAGACAGTATCATTTGACGTCAAAATGCTCAAGCGCCTATCCATCAGAAAGAAGTATTGTGTTGCAAATGCTGAATCAGCCAGGTGCAAATCAGAGCTCCGTAGCCAAATCACTTGGAGTTTCACGAAAATCTGTCTACAATGTTGTATCCCATCGAGCGAATATGGGACAATTTTTAAACGTTGGAGCATCTAAGGAAAGATGCCACCTGAAAACCAAGGAAAAGTTCAAGGTATTGAATGAGGCAACTTTGGCTTAGTTTACCGCTATGAAGTAAAAGCACGGAGAGTTCCCAATGGTGGAGAGCATCGTTTGTAATAAGGCAATCCAGTTAGCACAAAGAATGCATCATCGTGAATTCAAGGCTTCCAAGAGTTGGTTTCGTTCTTGGTCAGACAGATATGGTATTCAATCGTACAAAATAAGAAACAAGCAACTCATGTGCATTACTTTATAGGTCTGTGTGGAATGTTTAGCGGTACCACGTGGTGCAGTGGAGGAGTTTCCATCGGGGTTACCGCAGTTAATACATGGATATGTTGACTGATATTTTCAATGTAGATGGAACAGCTTTGTATTCCAGGCAGCTCCCAGAAAGAACATTAGGTCTGAAAGGACAGACAGTTCCTGGGCCTAAGAAATTCAAAGAGTGGGTCGCGTTATTGCTTTGTGGGAGCATGACTGGAAAAAAGTCATCACCGTTGGTGATTGGAGAGTTTCAAACTCCACTATACCTCCGAGGTATGTGTAGAAAAAGCCTTCTACGCAGTTGTAATTCTTCAAAGAACGCATGGATGACTTCTAGGTTATTCCACAGTTGGCTGTTCGATGTCACCCGCAAAATGGTTTCTCAAAGGAGCTCTACTTCACTATTTATGGACAACGTCTCTTTCCCTAACCAAGCCGCAGTATTCTCCAACGTCAGATTGGTACGGCTGCCTTCGAACTGTTCTTTAATTTTACAACCAATGGGTCAGGATGTGATTTGGTCTTTCAAATGTTTGTTTCGGAAACATTTACTGGGATATGCTCTGTCTTTGATTGCAGGTGAGCAACTTATCATGAAAGCCGAGGTGGATATTCTCATGACCATGCATCTGGTCAAGAAAGCTTGGATTTCTGTGCACCCGCACGTACTGATCAACACTTTCATGAAAGCTGGGTTCAACTCCATATTGTTTCAGCCGGGGATGCAGCCACCAGAGGATAAATGCGATTTGATCGAGGACTTAACTCATTATTTGTCTAACGAAGAAGAAATCGCCTGGTTGGGATTTGATGATGAAGAAATGGGTTATTTAAAATTTTTGTATCAAGTTTCTTTTTAGTTGTTAGATGAATTCGTTTCGAATCAAGCTAAACATCGCAAAGAAGAAGATGAATGTGAGGCAGTGAATTTATCTCAGTCGGAGAGGCGCAGAAGTTATTGGATCAACTGAAGTTGTTTACCGCGGCTAATGCTCGGAGTTCAGTTTATTGAAGTGTACAATTGATTTATATAGAGCGTTTGTTGATTTCCTAAGGAGAGTCAAGCTGAGACCAACGACGATTTATGATTTCGCTAAAAATACATCTTTGTAATCTGCCAAATGTTTGCAATTCTGTGGGTCACTCGAATGTGGTCGATTTTGCTACAGTGGTCACCAAAGCCACGGTCATTCGGCCTATCGATGGGATCTGTCGCACTAACGTGCAAACGGGTGAACGATATTCGCGATTGACTGGTAAGCGGGTGAGTGAAACGAGATGAAACGATCGATAACCATCGTCGCGCGGACGCGCCTGTGTGAATGAGTGAACGATGCTCTCACTTGGCTGGAGCACCGATTAAATTAGATGGGTCACTTGCCAAAGGTCGTCGTAACCCGGGTTTAAAGACAGTTTGTAAGATGAACTTTTACTTTACGAATCTTTAATGGCTTGAGAGTTGCGATAATTCCTTTAGGCTGGCGTCTATATCCTTCGGTCGGTTGAACAGGAGTAAACCCCCGTCTCACGCCTGCCAGAAAATTGGCGCGAGAACCCGCTTAAAAACAAAGTATCTTAGACGAGTCACACTTTGGCCCAGTGTCATCATCGCTTGAACTTTTCCATTCCTCCTATGCCGACCGGACAATCACGCTACCGATCGGGTTCATCAGTCGATCGGTCGGATAGGTCACCGCAACAAGAGACCTGTGGCTACTCACCTAATCCGAGCGAGAAACCACATCGTGTCTACAACCGCTAGTCTTTAGTAGATGCAGTGAACTTCGGCTGTACAACAGGCGTGCCTTCACCAAACGAATTGACTGCACATGACAACAAGATCATCACAAAAAGTACAAACAAGTATGAAACGATGCCGTAATCGGACTATCGTACTATCCACAAAGAACATGACTTCTTAAATTGATACTCTGGCATCTTAAATTGAAAAGGTATAGTTTATGAATCACGTTATGGCATCACGTGTTAAACTTAGTCCGACCAACAACGGTCATGACGAATGCATCAATCGGTTTGAACATACACTGGTAACAACAAAGACGAACGAACGAATAGATGTCTACAGACGCTAATTATACACATTTTTCACAGACACATTTTGCACTAGAAAATCACGAACAGATTGCACAGCGAACAATCAGTTTGAATATGAGAAAGAGGTCAATATTCTGAATATACCCCGTAACAGATATTTCACTCAAATTAAATGTTATTTCCTGCTCACTGTATTCGAACTGCTTCACCTTTGATTTACTTGAATGGGTTGATACTGATGGGATTATTATAGTTAAAACAGTTGTATATTATGGTGGACGTCATGCTGTGGTTAGCCCAACGTTGTAATGGAATAGAGGAATATCTGGAATTAATATGGGATAGTTGAGTCAGAAAACGTTCCCCTGAAGAAAGGTAGGCAGATTCGGGATAACTAGAAACAGAACTGAAAAGGGATGAATACCGGATGCAATGTACCGACATTAAGCTGAGGGCGTTATAAAAGATTTATAATTCTTCGATACATACAGGACGGTAGATCTAAATTCCGTTATAAATAAATAGTTTATGGTTATAAACATTGGGAACAGCTAACGGGATTCCATCAACCCGGTTTATTTAGTCACAAAACTGTCAATCGATTTTTATACTACTTAATAGCATCTACTACTGATTATCCTGCTATGTCGCGGTTCCTGGAATTTACCCACTTTTTCGAATTCCCGAAGGATGCGACATATCAGGAGATTAACTGTATGTAGTTTGTGGTCAGTAGCACTAATATATGGGGATGAAGCAAGTTAGACTCGCTTTCACTTAGAGAGAGCTATTATGGTGATTGAGTAAACTTAATTCATTTACCGCGGTTTCCCTAGAATGTTCGAAGTTGAGAGCTTAAGCAGTATATCTCTCGGCGCCACACACCATCGAATGATTTTGCTATTTTCAATGATAACATATGGGGTTCTTTGAGATGATCGAGTACTAAACGTTATGTATGTTTAATGAATACTGTAAGACCATACGTAAACTGCCTGGGTTTAGAGCTGTATTAGGTGGAATACGTCAGCAATTACCGATTATGTTAAAGGAATACAACAATAGTTCTTGGTATCAGAAAGTTCACTGTGTTTCGTAATACATCATGTTCGAGAGATAAATAAAGTACGCGATATGAACAGGAGGCCAATTTGGGGGCGATCGCTTTGTAGTTAGAGGTCTGATTAGGTCATACTGGATGGTTTGGGTGTAGGAATGACACAGATCTGCTAATATTTTTGATGAACTCAGTGGAGTGAAAGATGGATTTACGTTGAGCGTTTGGAAAGTTGAATAGATGATTCAGTCAGCGAAAAATTGGCGTGGGATCACTTGGATCTCCCAGACGGATCAATTATTGAACTATCACATATATTATCAATCACTTGGATGTTAAGGGAACGGAAAAACAAAAATGGACTACACCTACCAGTGATCAGTGTTTAATTCATCTGTCTCCCCACAGTAAAGCGTGATTTAGCTTTCTATATAACTGGTTTACGGTTTTTGCTTGGTTCTGTGAAATACCGAGGACCGCGAATGAACAGGTAATGGCACCAAGGCGATGACATCAGGAAAGTAGTTTCCTGAGCCTGAAGAAACTCAAGACAAATAGATGTTTGCACTGCCAAGAAACCCGTGCAATAGGTAACCACTTTGGTAGACTAATCAGTTGTTGTTTCATTGGTATGAATATATGCATTCTAGAAATCCTAATTGACCTTCAGAATCGTGTCACTTAATTGCGCGCCCAAAACTTCGAGGGGCGGGCACCTGGGCAATTTTTGGATGCACTATGGATTGGATATGAGGGCAAGATCAAAGGTGTTGACATACTTGTAATTACGGTAAGGGATACGAGTTGGTAACTAACCAGGTTGTTTCGGTTTACGACTAATATGAATGTTGTTCTTTCACGAAGAAGAATGCTACCCATGAAGGTTGCAACGCTTTAATCTCTCAAACCCTCATATAATCGCGAAAGGAAGTTTCGGGCCC